>VCRD01004370.1:14132-29600 GCA_006783055.1 Trinorchestia longiramus
AAGTCCCAGTCTTTGCTCAATCACTTATGCAATAACCCGTAATAAACTTGTTCTTTTTTCTCTACAATCCAGCATTGCTTCTGCTCTTAAAATCTGAAAAAATGTATAGCTAATGAGGCCACCTTTCAAACTAGCAAAAACGTTTGCACTAGGAAACGGTCAAGTGAGGGTCCTTATACGCTCGTCTACAGTTCTTCGTAGTTGGTTTTTGCATGAAGACACACCGATTGCACTCACACACACACACGTATGACGAGCTCGGTGTCCTAACTGTTGATCAAAGTATAAAAATTGGCAGAATTAGGCGATAAACTTTACACAATACATAAAAGATTTGAAATAAATGGCACAAAATCTGAAACATAACGTAATACTTCAGATTCTTGAAAAGTAGTTGCGATTCACTAACCTAACACATAAGTGAGTGTGGAAACTGCACAGCATAAGATGTACAAAATTTTCTGCTGAGCATTAAAGTTACAAAGGACAATGAAAGTAGAATCAAATTCAAAGTAAAACAAATATAGTAGGTAATAATTTCGTTCATTCCGTATATCGTCACTGAGCACCCAACCGATACATATTAAACCTGACGGCTTAAGAAAATATTTATTTAGCGATATTCTAAGCCATAGAACACGACGTCAGCCGAAGAAGGCCCTTGGAATAGCATCATATTTAGTGATGCATGAGAGGAAGAAAAGCTAAGAGCAGTTTCCGTGTACTTCCCCCCACATGTCATTCTTTGACTGCAGTGTCTGTGGCACTCAAGATCTATTATACGTTGTTCTCCTATCAAGAGCACAGTAAGTCTTCCATTGTGTTCGTCATGCGAACTTTAGTGACGATGTCTTTCTAAAATTTAGAGTTTGCTATCATGAGATCAACAAGCAGTCGCTCTTTGTTAAACTGATAAAATCTCTGTTCTTTCTTTCTGTCTGCAGTCCTCCTTCCAAGGCATGAACCATGTTCTCTAGCAACAAGGACAAAATGCATGCTTCAAATTATTTCATACTTATCCAATTCAAACCAGGGTTAACTTTTTCTAGGTTAACAACAAAAAATGTAACCAATTTAATTTCTTGTTCTGTTATTACCCGCCGTATGAATGAATATTTTGCTTTACAAAATTACATTAGCAGGTGTACTGGTATGTGGTTCGACGAAAAAGTTCAGTTTGTCAGACTTATGAATAGTTGTCTTAAGCACCAAAAAGAACTTGTTAATAATATAAAATTAGGAATTATTAGCCTTTGGATTCATTTGGTACTGTTTATTTGTCAGAAAGTCATACGGGCACTGGTTATGTACCTGAAGATTATGTATGTATTTGTGCTGAACATACATGAATCTTTTGACAAAATTATTCGACTTCTTTTAACGCAAAGATTGCAACTTTACTAGCTATGAAATTGAAATTTATGATAGACGATACTAGAGTTTCTTAAATTGGATGATGAAGTATATTTTCTCGTTCTGCAAATCCGCTGTAAAAACTTGTGGCGGCAATAAAATCTGCGATAATTGAATCATGCAAACAACTGTCGCTTGTTTCTCTCTACTTGGCAGTGAATGTCGAACGAATCATGCATAAGTAAACCTATTCAGTATATTTGGTATAATTAAATAGCAGCTTATGTACACGTAGACTAATTGATGAGTTAGGTCGACTTCTATTCTTGTTGACTGCTTGTTAACATCATTGAATACAACTGTTGAATTCTAAGGACCAAGTTTCACTTCAGAACATACAATTTGCACCTGGAAATGAGAGGACATCACAGCCGACAGTTTTATCATGTTATTATCGAGCTCTCGTCTCTCTCTTCAGTTTCTGTATGACAGAGGTAGCTAGTTTATATGGAGAAATTATGGAGCATATATAATACAAGGTATATAAGGTACCTCTAACAGTGAACACAACAGTCATTTAAGTTCCATGAAAACTAATAATAATAATAATTCAATTTGCCCAGGGCGGAGAGAACGAAGCTTTGAAGCGTATCAAATGACCAAAGTTCAGGAATACTTTAAAGAAGAATGTAATTTGCTCCTAGAGCAAGTAGTAGCATGAAACCTTTCGTTTTGATCATCAGGTATTCAAGGTCGAACGGCTTGGCGTAGTCAAATTCTTGCATGCGGTCTAGCCTCAACTAAAAACAAACGCTAACGCTAAAAAACGTTCGCTATCGAGTAGTCGCTGACCTGAAGGAAAAGTAAAGGATGCCAGCGCTAAAAGATCCATGGGTCTGAAGTGACCTAACAATATTTCAAGCGTGGTGGCATATGTAGACTTTCCCTGATCAAGGGCGTAATGTACGTCCAGAAATGGTAAGCGTCTTCCGGTCCCAGGCGGCTGTTGGTAGGCAACTCGAGTCATATGATCGGCATTCAAAATAGGAAGAATTATTGCGAAAGAGCTAGAGTAGAATAACAAGGAGGAATACCGAATAAGGAAAAGAGATAAAAAAGCTGACCCCGATGCATATGGATGAATGGGTGGTAGGAAAAGAAGACAGATGAGAAGGAGAAATAAAATCAATAGATGAAGAGAACACTCAGAGGACATAACTAAGCAAACATCGTGGACTGCAAAATTAAGTTAAATAAGGCAAAATAAAGGATGAAGACAGCAAATGATGATCTGTTGAGTTAAATAATCCTCAAAATTCAGAATGCAGGTAGTGCACTTGCTTCGCTGCACAGTTACGAGTGATCATTATTTCTTTGATCGTTTTACAGGAAGATTGCAGTAACTAACATTTTAAAAATGCAATTTTTGGTGAAGTCTTTCTTACTTTGAAGTCTAAATCTTCGTCCCTCATTTTCTTAAGCCTATTACAAGACAATCGCTCTGGTCGTATGCACGTTTTTAATCAAGTCTTAATGATATAGGTAATTTAATGTTGGTTCAAATAAAAGAATCCTAGTGATGTGATCAGGAGTATTCGAGTATAGAACCTTGGAAATTTCAGTAATTTTTCGTGAATTTACTTTCTCATAAGACACAAATGGAAGTTTTTAGTCCTAGTAATGTTCAAGTAATCTAGTGTTTTGCAACCAATTGTTCACGAGTTGAGGTATTTTTCTCAGTACATAGAAAATGATATAATTTAGTATTTTTTATTTTCGGTTCATTTCACCTGCATGAAAAAAAACTGCTAACTACAGATTTTCATCTCTAGATAGAATTACTAAATAATTGTTTCTTCATCCTCGCTCTCATTGCTGAGTGACATTGATTGGTGTAGAATAATTTTAATCAATGCACCCAATGTGAAGAAAATAACAAACCTAAAAATTACTCTTTAGAACAACCATTGCAATGTTTTCACTTTTTGAGCCATCCTGAATCGTTTTGAACGTGTCCTTCGTTCAAACGCACCAATCAAATAACATTTTCCCAAAAAATCCAAGCTATTAACGATAACAGCTCAATTACAACATACATGAAATGAGCCATGACCTCCAATGAAGGCGAATGATTCCGATGCTTTGTTGAGAAAGGTCAGGTGTGGCTGCACCGCTCTGGTCCAGTCACCTCAGACCAACACAACAACACGAAAACAGCGCGCCAGATCCCACCTGGGCATTCTCGTTTCCTCAAAAATATCGAATAGGAAATTGAAAAGGGATTTACGTTCTGAGCACATGGAAGAGAATAAGGAACTCAATAAAAATGTTCATAAGCGATAATAGGCGGATGAAGTATATGGGTTTGAATCGAAATATATTTTTAAAACCCTAAAGAATGTTATCGCAAGTAGATTTACTTTCAAAGGCAAGAAATTTTGCTTACATGTTGCGTATTTATTAGTTCGCATTCATTCAATATGGGAGGAAAAAAGAAAAGTGTCGGGAAAATTTAGAGTTATTTCACTTCTATGTAAGAAGTAGATACTGTAATTAATATATTATTTTAAGAGTCGGTGACATTACTTCTGCGATTCATTTTCAAATATTATTATAAAATAACAATTTTTTTTTCATTCATAAATATTTCCTAGTTTTTAAACTCCTTTAAGTTTATTTTCCAAGTTACAACCGGTTCTTCTGTTATCTTAATAGTTATCGTTCCCACAACAAAAGACTTCTTCAATTACGTTGCTATCCATTCAAACAGCACTCATGCCGCGCACAGCGCTACCGGCCTACCCCTAGAGTTCAGAGCGCGGGCAGTCGTGCTGCTCACGAGGAGCTGACGGCTTTTCTTGTCAGCACCTCGTAACAAAACTCACGTCGTGAACTGCATCGTGTGCATGAGCATGTCGCTGGTCACGCGTGACTAAGCCTTTAAAGCGTACTTACCACCAAACCCTCAAGAAAAAAAGCCTGTGGCCTTAATTTGGAGATTTTCAGGATTGCAGGTCAATATAGACTTCTTAGCAGAGCTTGACAGAGAAAGTCGACCACGAATTGGAGTGTCATATTCCCGTAACTGCTCTCAAGTGCGGTAGAGCGTTGCGCTTTATTCTCAGTAAGATCGTAACATGACACGCTACTGGCTCAAAGACACTCTCCTCCCACATGATGAGGGTGTTTTACCTGGACCATGTCACTTGGTGCAAAAACAAATCAGGATCGCCAGCGAAAATAAAACTTCCCTCTTTCAAATCATTCTTCCAGTGCAAATTTCAACGGGACGTTTTGACCGTCTCTTCATAAACTAAGGTCAAAACCTTCTTGTACTTCTGTAGAACTTCAAAACAAAATTGAATAATCCTATTAACATATTAAAACGAATTTCAAGTGTGAAGTCATCCCAGAAAATTTTCGAAGCCTTCATCTCAACACAATATTTTGTTTGGCCATAAGCGAACTGGAATCTTCAAGCCTTTAATAATACACGGTTTTCAGTATTATCAGTTAAATATTTTCTCTCTATTGAAGCCCATGCCATTTATCACTCACGGTATTTTGCGAATATATCGTTGCTAAATTATAGTATAGTATCAGTGGTAATCTTCTTTACAATGAGTAATATAACAAAATTAATACTTGTTAAAGACAGCAAAGGCCTCTGTAGGGGATGAAATCTTAAAGAATTGCAGAGTAACCGCACTGGCAGCAGCACCGCACATCAGGGGAAGATCAATATGATTAAAGTCATTATTCCTTTTTTCCTTAATGCCATTATTATCATTAATATGATTATTATCACTATTAATATTCGGAATTATCACTGCTGACTATGACGAAGAAACCACAAAACCTCACACAAAACGAGAAAGTGTAGGACCGAGTAATATATAATTCTTATATCCTCAATCAATCGCAGAAAGTAGAATGATTCAGTACTGAAGTAACCACGAGAGGAATGTGGGCACGCTTTCAGTGGGCAGTCACGCACATGCACACCTCCAACTCGAACTTGTGAGCAACATGGGACTCGGAGTTGCTCTCATGCTCCTTCAAAAAAAAACAAGTAGTTCAACCAATTCGTAATGATTTCAGCTATTTTGTACATTTTATCTCACCTTGTAAGATATGAGACTACGTTTGGAAACAAAGAATTGGCAATAGTCTCCAGAACAAAGCTGAATAAGAACTCACAAAAGAATTCAGCTGTTGCTGGCCTGCAGTTGAACTGTGGACTGAAGAGCAGTTAGTATTCAAGTTTAGGAAGAAAACCTCGACAAAACATTTTAGTGCAGTTTTCAAGTCGTTGAAGAACGACAATCTCTCGAATTTTTTAGGTTGAAAGTTTTGGAAGTCGAGTACAGAAACATTTTTTGATTTCAACGAACAACTTCCGAGTGTCCCAACCATACCAACAAGCGTAGTTATCGCTTGAAAAAGAGTTTGCTTGAAGTCTTCGGTATGTCGAATATTATTTGTTGGCGCGTAAATTTGTTTGGGCAACTTGGAAATGCGTGAACTCCGCACCAAGTTCAGCGTTTTTGAAAGGTCATTCTTTAGAGCGCGGAGTTTTTTTTCTCGTAGTTCAGATACCAAAGATTGGTTTTCTGGCTATAACAAAAAGAGCAATAAAATCTTTAACAAAATGAAATGAGAGACCCTTGACTTAAAGGTCTTAGCATCTAAATGAAGTCATGATAAAAACAGGAGTCAATTCACCGTGCATTTCGAATGCTTTCAGTGGTTCTCTCTTAACACGCAGAAACCTAATCCATTCGATATTAACTCACGTGAATATCTTCGTGGTGCATTAACAAAACTGGAAAAATTTTCATCGTTTGCTCAGGTGATGAATTCACAGGTCTCAAAACATTATACTTTACGAACTTGAGTTAAACTTGATTGTAAATTTAAGGAGTCGTTAGGGCGTTGTGAGCTTCGCTGGGATTTCATGTCAGGAAAATGTTACGCAGTTCCTATTGCGTTTTTAATTTAGCGCACTATGTAAAATTCATTCATGCGATAAAATAATTTTCGATTAACCGAGCAACAAAAAAATGTGAATGCTGAGCAGTTTTTTATCCGACTTCAGAAAATTGTTCTACATTGCTCACACTGTACTGGTCCAAGTGATTGCATTAGAATTAGATAAGCCTTATTAGAAATAAATAAAACGATGATATAAGACATGCAAATGTAAGGCGATTTATACTATGAACAATCAAATTATCCAGTCAAATTGATAGGATCCTTTCGGAGCCACTAACCTGCAGCATTAGAATCCACTAACCTGCAGCATTAGAATCTACTAACCTGCTGTAACAGAATCTATGATACTAACCTGCTGCATCAGAATCTATGATACTAACCTGCTACATCAGAATCTACTAACCTGCTGTAACAGAATCTATTATACTAACCTGCAGCATCAGAATCCACTAACCTGCAGTATAAGAATCCACTAACCTGCAGCATCAGAATCCCCTAACCTTCAGTATCAGGATCCACTAACATGCGGCATCATTGCAGAATCTTCAGCATCAGCACACGATGAAGATATTACTTTCGAAATCTTCCTAGATAATTTCACGTGCTCGAACTTTCCTCAAACAACAAGAGGAAAAGGCGTTTTCTAAACATTTTCACTGTACATAAAAGAACAGTTGCATCTATTTTGTATGTCTAGATCTTCTTTCTACACTGTACCTAAATCCTCTCCATGCAATGTATGGATTTATGACCTTTTCGGACTCTGAGCATACGAGTGTAACTAGACCTCTTCGTGCACTATATTACTAGGACCTCATCGTACACTATATTACTAAGACATCTTCGTACACTATATTACTAAGACATCTTCGTACACTATATTACTATGACATCTTCGTACACTATATTACTATGACATCTTCGTACACTATATTACTATGACATCTTTGTACACTATATTACTAAGACATCTTCGTACACTATATTACTAGGACCTCTTCGTACACTATATTACTAGGACCTCTTCGTATACTATATTACTAGGACCTCTTCGTACACTATATTACTAAGACCACTTCGTACATTATATTACTAAGACATCTTCGTACACTATACTACGACAACGTTTTCACCCATTCCACACAACTAGGTGCTTTCCATACACTCCTTATGACTGACACTCGCAGATTCCATCAGAACGTTCCTGAACTAAGCATCGTTTACTAACGACGGTTAGAGCTTGAAGTGCTAATTTTTTAATATACGATCGTGATCTTCCTTCAGACCAAGATGAAACATGAAATCAATTCTTTTGGATTAACTTAACTCGAAACGCTATGAAATCGTAAAACTGTCGCCTGTAAGACTAGGGGACCGAAGACGGAAAATGTACATCACGGGATCTAATCCAGTCGCCAGATGTCCGTGTCTCCCATGCCGTTACCAACTGCACTGCAGGCAGGTGAGCAGGTGCTGGTCTGGCACCTCTGATCACTGAAAATCTCGGAAGCGCAGGACTGAGAATCCTCCCAAGGTCTCATTCCTAAAAAAATTTCTCTCACGTAAATTGCTCTATAGTTTAGTTTATAAATATTTCATACGTATTCAGTGCACTAAGAAGGTACATCTTCTACGTTTTCTCCGAGTTGCCAGAGGCATTTCTTGTTTGAAAATTTAGACCGGAATTTCCAGGCGTTAAGAGATGTTGAGAAGAGAACCAAACTCATCAGCGGCTAGTGAGACTAGTGCAGAACTTCACAGCAAATGTGTGGTACTCTACCTGACCTCAGTACTGGACGAGTAAGCACTGCTGATATAACTGGCATTTCTTTCCCAAATGAATGTCTTAATGACCTAATTTAGATACTTAAAAATAACAAGATTTATTTTGCTTGCAGCTGAGCAAAACCGGTTGTTTCGAACGATGCGTAAGAAAATATCATTCGTAGAGGATCATCAAGCTAATTTTGGTGGAGCAAGATAACGAGTTCAATGTGTCAAAAAAGTCTCCTTAGGAAATTTAACAGTTTAGCAGATTTTTAAACTAAACGATACAGAAATGAAAACAATAAATGCTCAATCCGAGAAATAGTTCGTCAAAACTTTGCCAATAGTAAAAAATTGTAGAAATACCGAAAAGAAGTATCCAGCGAAAATGTATTTCACACACCACAATTTAGACAAATTCTCAAGGCACACATTCCGAAGGAGAATCCTTAGTAATTCACAGCTTTGATAACTCGTACTAGTGCTCTGAAGATCCGTCAATACGGTGACAGCGGGACATGAACACGCGATCTTACACTCAACAATTGCACAACGCAAGTCTCATGTACGCAGGAAAGTGGAGAAGATTCCGTGTTCCAAATGTAAACTTAGTGGGGTTTCCGATTGAACGATCATCTGAAAATACAGGCTTTCTGTTACGAGTTCTCAGTTGGAAATCTTGGGTAAGTTCAATGAATCACTCAAAAAAATGTGCGGTAACGAAGCAAAATAAACTTATCGATGTTCTCGGTGCTTTTGACAAGATAGTTGACAAAATCAGGGCATAAAAACTTGTACAAGTTTACAGACTCTTACAAACAGCTAACTCGGTGAAAGTTTTCTACAAGGCTTTAAATTGAAGAGGCGTTCGTTCAGTATGATGATAAAAACTTACAATGAGGACATGAGCCGAAATATTTGTAAAAAATTATGACCTGTGTAACATGACTTAAGTTTAATAAAAACTTGTTTATGTACATTTGTGTCTACAGTGCATGCAACTTCCATATTAAGTTTAACTAAATGCTAAAATTTCATGAAAAATTATAAATGAATTCACACGAACACGTAACCCAAGTGATCAATTTATCTATTTTATATCTTAGCGGTTAATATCTGAACGAATGATAAATTTAGGAAAGTAGCCATGAGAAGAAGTAATAATGTTTTTAATTAAAATTATAATGTTCTCGTCATCATCATAAACAGTCTGATTCACACATCCATTTTTCGAATTCCCTACATAGAAATAATGTAACAAACAAAACGATCATTGACAATCTAAATACTCGAATGTAAAAATCTACAAGTGCAACCACACGGCTCATGTGAACTTCAATTTAAATATTATAATGTTAACCTCGTTCACCAAGATATTTTCGTGATTGAGTGGAGCTGCACAGTGTAATACTACTTAGAACATGAACCGGTTGTAGAATGGGTACATTAGGAGATGGCCTACGCCAAGCCCAGGTCGCACTTAACCCTTTTCTGACGAAATTATTGAGTGAGTTCAGTGGGAAAACTAATATTGAATGCATCAATTATAACACTCAGAAATTGTTTACAAACGTTGAACTCAAAAAAATATCCTCGTAATATCAGAGCAGAACCTGACGAGTGAGGCATTATCTGAATACGTTGAAGTATGAACTGATATTCTTATGCACAAGAAGTTTTGTGACTGCGGACGAATTTGTCCGCTACGGAAGTAAAGGGTTAAGAATTGACATCAAGATTAGTTCGATCAGGACAACGGGACATCAGTGTGAACCATGCATTTCTTACCAAGGTATACATTTTGGAAATGGGTTAATACATCTGTTGAAGCAAAAGAAAATTGTTTATGTGCGGTCTCGTAAAAAACGTTTAAATTATAAAGCTGCGACTGTCGTATCGAATATGTTTTATTTTGCAGACTCCCTGATGAATTTGCCTTCCGTATGATAAGGCTCATTATTAAAAAATCTATGTCAACTAACAGACACTGCGGATTTCCACAATTCATTTGAATGTAAGTTCTTCGGTTGGGTATCAACCCAAGAATGGGTCAAACGGCTCGTTTCTATTGCCTTATTCTATTCTATTCTGCAACTGACAAGATTTAAATGCTAAAAAAGTTCACCCGAACATTTTGACAATATTTTTGAAGAAAATGCACAAAATTTTAAAATAGGTTATCCCAGTTAGTGCGTGTCAGTTACGATAACATTTAACAGGAAAAAATGTCAAAGATATTTACGAAATGAATGACAAGACACGAGGTAACATACCGACGGAACAACAAGATCCTTTCATCAAATATCTCTTTAGCATTACCTCATAATTTTGCCATTAAATTTTGGCCGAGGTATATAAAATTCTCATAGTTACATATCCTACAGGAACAGTATTTCTAGAGGCAAACAACCTCGAAAATCATTTGTTCTTTTTTTAGAGATTACTTAACATGTTCCCTTTCTGTTGATCTCTTGTTTTATTACTCGACACAAATGTAGCTTTGACGGCGCTGGAAGATGTTGCAACACGACTGCAGCAATGCCATGAATGCTGGACAATGTACTACAACAATGGTTTCAGAACTATGTTGCATTCCTTGCATAAATTTCATGTTTGCTTCGACCAAACACTTTGAAAATGAGTGGAAACAAAGAATATTTAGGCTATGACAGAAAACTACTCCTTTACTTCAAACTTACATGCTGCTTAAGGTGCATAAATATTCTGCCATGATGATAAAAAATGTGAAATATTTCTATGAACCATTCCCGTAAAGGCGAGAAAATGTACGTTCTACTCAGAACTTGTAAAGGATCCATGTCTTACCGCTGACTTTGAAGAATGAACATTTTTTTCAAAATGAAGGTTTGCTATTTGGAGACCGTGCAATATGGACCATCTACACTCACTTTCTTGCGGTTCTCGTGCAATCAATGGTAAAAAATGGCGATTGCTACTAATAACTGAGCATTGTTTCCCAAATAAGAAGCGTGCTAACATCTGGTTTATGAGCGGCCCCGTGTTTCAATAATACGCATTTTACCTCAAAAGTAACGAGCCTTCAATCGGTGCCGATATAAATGTCAACGCGTGAATGATTTCGGTTGCTGGCGAGAGGCAGTCAAGCGAAATATTTAACGGGATAAAAAGTAGGTGAACCCTTGATGATCATTCGAGAAATAAAGATTCATAAAGAGAAAAATGTGTGATTTTACTTTTTGTGGGTAACGCCTAATTTTTTCTCACTGTGTGATTCGTTTATAGTTCATAGGATCCATGTACAGCCTGCAGTTAAGGGGCAATATTTTACAGCCACTGAGATACTTTTTATTTACAACACTCTTCGGTCTAATTGGCAGCATCGAAATACTTTTACAGTTCTCTCATAAAACAGTAAGTTAGGCTGGTCAACATTTCACACCACGATCGCCTCTTGTCTTCAAAAAAGTCTGTCGTGAGATACATACTGTGCGTAAGTTTTAATTCCCTTTTATTCATTTTTCAAGAGATTTCAGGGTAGTGAGATCATAATAGCTTGATAATTAATCACTGTTTATTAAGAGTTTACCTAGAATTTCCTGTCAATGCGAGGTTAGTAAAGCTTAGGACTTTACTAGGGCTTAGAAAAGATTAAAACGAGTAGTACCACAAGGATGATGAGTTTCAGTGATACTGTTACCACAACCCGCTGCCAAGGAGGGCTTAAGCTCCACATCTCAACGACAAGAAACAACAAGAGACGTTTAATTATTTAAATAGAAACGAACCCAGTTATAAAAATGATAAAAAATAGTACCAACCACAATAAGATACAAAGAGATGAAGCAAGTATTTGAAAAGTCCCAAGTTTTTTTTATGTTACTTTTCAAAGAGATATAACCACAAGCCTTGTACAAAATACAATGTGAACAACAAACGTTACTGAGCAACAAAAATTTTATACTTTTCAGAATCATAAATCTATAAATAATTTTAAAAAATTGGGAGTGAGAATACTTAGACACTAAAAAATTTATTTAATTGGCTGCATCTATGATATAACTGCTCTTAAACAGTTTCTGTAAGTCTTGAACCAATCTTGGCTAAATTGAAGTAGAATCTCGGTCCATTTTTCATTGGTGATAGTCATCAATTCTTCAAGGCCAGACACGGGTCTTGCGCTGATGCTAATTTTCAGTTCTCTAGAAATGTGCAATTAGATCCAAATCCGGTGATTGGCTGGGTATTAATTTATTGATATTCTTATCATTGAACAATTCACGGGTAGCCTTGACGGTATGTTTAGCATCATAATCCTGTTTGAACCTCCATTTAATTCCGTGATATATTTTCACAACTGAATTCTGCAAATTATTTTCAAATATCTTTCAATAAATATTGGCTCTATTTATCGTTTTCCTATTATTTTCTATGTCCCTGTGACATTGAATGCAAAACACCCCCATATCACTATGCTTCCAACATCATGCTGTACAGTAGGGATCATATTTTTATCGTAGTATGCAGTTCTATTCATATTCTAAACATGCGATGCATCGTTGTACCAATAATACTTGATCTTGCATTCATCTTACCATAAAATTTGCATGAAAAAGTCATCAATGGTTATTGGAAAACTGCTATCTCGATTTTAGATTGAACTTCTTCGGCAATGGGGTCTTGCTAGGAGATGGTGTATTGAGTTTCTGTCAATGAAATTCATTACTTATTATTTTATTACAGACCTGTGTCCCCACTAGCCACAAGATCATTTTAAAGTTTTTTCCTCGGAGCGAAAGGATTAGTTTCAACTGTTCACAAAATGCCACGGCGGTTTCTTACTGAAATCTTTCGAGGTGTTACAAATCTTGAAAAATTTCCTAAAGTCCCATAATCCTTCCATTTCTTTACGATAAAACCTACTGTGGTGATAAAAACATTTATGCTCTTTAAACAGATATTATACGATTTTTTGAATTCTTTGATCGTCCATTTTGGTTAGGCATCTTGCAATGTTTTCAGAGTGGAGACTAATTGATGACTGGCACACAAATTTTCAGGTAAACTTACATGAGCTACTTCCAGAATATCGTAAATTTAAAAGTTTCAAAAATTACTATAAAAAACATATCAAGAGGCGTGTTTGAATATTTTTTTCTGCAGCCTATTTTTTAAAATTGTATCATATATAAATTTAAAGTAGTTAACACGTTTGTTGCGATGCGACCCACCGGTGGGTCACTCAGGTTAGGTTCTGTAATTTTTTCAAAGCTTTCTAGTGACTGTATGTGCAAAGTAAAGATTTGCACCAGCTAGGCAATCGCAACAAACGTGTTAATGTTTGTTCGTAATGTTCGTTTTTGTTAATACTATATTTTATATAAGTTTCATGACTACGTCTTTTCAAAAAATAATATAAAATTATAGTTTGGAACTATCCTGATATTAGTTTCACCTCACTGTAGCATAAATGAGTAAAATATAAAATGCGTGCCAAAGTCAAAAGGAAAATCCATCGTAATATTTATAATAACAAATAACATATAATAGACTAACAATGTTAAACAATGCAAAATGATGAACTGATATGCACCAATAAATTATAACACAATAGGACACAATATAAAACTATACAACTCAACAAAATACAACAACATGCTATTATACAACGCAAACAATGCAGCACAAAGGAACACAGGACACTACAATACAACATAATTCATAAGCCTATGAAAATAATGAGCATATCTCATGCCATAATTTATAAGCATACATAAGACGCAGATTAGACTGTAAATGGAATTGAGAGCAGCGTAGTAACAAGTAGTATAGTGTGAGTAATATCGTGCACACGCTGCGGTTGACAACACCATTAGAGACCAGGTCAGATGAGGCAAGGGTAGACATGAGAGCAGCCCAAAGACTACGAGCAGTCATAAGCTGTCCTGCGGAGGCGTGCTACGACTGCAGCTTAACACGTTGACTCCGAAGTGGTACGTATGTGTACCACTGAGGTTAGGTTCTGCAATTTTTTCAGATCCTTCTAGTGACTATGCGTACAAAGTGAAGTTTTACACCAATCAGGCAATCGGAGGCAACGTGTTAAAGCAGTCACTTTAACAAGTTATCTCGTCTATGATCCAAATTCTCTTGCTGCTGCTCCCTCCAAGAACTAAGGAGTCAAATTATAGAATTTAGCCTTTACGAACTATTATACACACAAATTTACGGAAAATTTCTCGACACTGGTCAATAAAATTGATGAAATCTTGGCGGAATTTACAGAATCTTGCGCCAACAATTAAACGGAATATGAAAAAACAAGTCCTAGTAAAATTACGAACGAGGTGTTAGTGCTGGTTCAAAGGCAATTTTTACTCAAAATTAGGAGAATGGATCCTAAATTTCTTGTAGGCTATTACCCTGGGATGTTTGTTACAAATGTCAGGCTGCAGTTACAAAAAATTTTTTTTATTCAGGTCGGCGAACGTACAAGTTTTTAGGAGAATTTAATTCAAGGATTAGATGTGAACACGTCCAGCAGGCAGCAACGTGAACACGTCAGGCAAGCAGTGATGTGAACACGTCAAGCAGGCAGCAATGTGAACACGTCAGGCAAGTAGTGATGTGAACACATCAGGCAATCAGTGATGTGAACACGTCAGGCAAGCAGCGATGTGAACACGTCAGGCAAGCAGCGATGTGAACACGTCAGGCAAGCAGCGATGTGAACACGTCAGGCAAGCAGTGATGTGAACACGTCTATTAAGCAAAGGATGTAGGTCCTCCAGCCACTTTTTCCTTCAGTTCTGTGGGGTAGGGGCTCGTAGATGCAGTGGCCAAAGGCACGACAGCTCACTGGCTACTCAAGAACAAGTACTGCTTCAAGTTTCCAAACTTTTCAAATGTTAAACTGCTTCTTTTTTGTGGATTAGAAATTTGACATTTTCACAAAATGTTCGTTTCGTTTCTTGTAACACACCATTAACGTTTGTTTCTAATTTGTTGTTTGAAGAGTCAAATTAGTTATGTGCAGTTCTACATAAATTCAGAATACATCATGGGTCAGAAACTAGAAATAAAAATTAGTGTTGAAAAGTATTAAAAAATTCAAATATACTTAGACGCACTATTCTTTTAATGTTTTCTACACCATACTTAGTGGTTATAATGACACCTGCGGTGGCCAACTCGTGTTTAAATTCGATACTGCTTGGCTAATGAAAGTTCCTTCACAAATACGAAGGTATTTGCCGTGATATCAACAAGACGTTAGGAGCGAAATAACAGAGAAATATCTTCTTCTCTTTGTTTGATAGTCTCCAATATGCACAGGTCTTCTTCATGCAAATATTAATAATTATTACACCGTAG
>VCRD01004371.1:0-46459 GCA_006783055.1 Trinorchestia longiramus
CCAACCGTAAGCAAACAACTAACATTACATGTATGTTTAGTACTGAATTATGCTCATATATGACAATTTCCTTGGTAAAAATCCACCCATTAATCATTTAGAATCCAAAACGTTGCGTTTCAGAGGCTGAAATTGTGGATGCGAGGATGGTATTATCACAAGTTCAAATCTCAAAGAATACAGTTAATCGCTTTTGAAGAAAGACTGGTATCAAATCGCAAATCACCATGTATCTAAGTAAAAAATCAAGTCGAACCCCAAGTTACATATTATTATACATAATGACAAATTCTAGAAAATATTAACCAATCTATTGATCTCAGTAAGACATACTTAATCATTTCATAAAACAAATTTCATTCCCTCATAGCTGTTGCACGGCAATTTCATCTCAAGGGCACTACTACTCCTTACCCTTCAAAATAAATGCTTCTGAACGTAAGTACGCGTGTATGTTCTAAAGTGACTCCGGCGTGTGTGGTGTCTACCAACAAAAGTTCTTTAATGTATGCACCAAAAATTATTTCGTAAATTTTACTGTTGTATTTATTGGACAATGTTATTATAAATCTTGGATATATTATGCTAAAATTACTCATTATTCCCAGCACATACCCTTCATTTGAGGGATTTCACTCAATATTTTTCATCTTAAAAATTGGCTCTGCCAAATCAACGCCACTACATTCAAAAATATTTACCTCGTGTTTCATCATGCTTCCTACTATAGTATATTCAATTCATACAGTAAAACAATAAAATAATACGTGTACGTAATAAAACATACTTAAGTTACCTCGAGCTAATTGGTGGAATGAAGTTGAGTGTTTCGAGTCATGTTTAACACGTTCCCTGCGATGGGACCCACCGGTAGGTCACTTAGGTTAGGTTCTGTAATTTTTTCCAAGTCTTTTAGTGATTATGTGTACAAATTAAAGATTTGCACCGGCTAGGCAATCGCAGCAGGAAACGTGTTGAGGGTGAGCACCTGAACAAGAACATGGAGAATTATTGGTGGTACTCGATCACGCGAGGCAGAAGCACGAGCTGGGTAACACTAAATCCTAATTCCCTAACAAGCATTAAGCACTCATAATAATGCGACTAAATATGAACAAATAAACCTTGTACAAGAGTTTATTGTACGTCAGTTCTGACATGATCGGTGCAGTCCAGACATTGGAAGGAAGTCTGTAATACATCACCTAGTGACGGCAACCCAACGAGCTGTTAGGCTGTACCTGGTTTACCAAAGGTGCTCAGATTAGTTTATCATTCATTTTTGGCGCTTGAATATTGCCATAATTCTACGCAACAATTCTAGCATTACAAATGGTTCAGCTTCAATTCTTTTCAATACATGAACGTCGGATGCAATGCTTTGAGATCCTAAATATTCCTTCAACTCCCATGAGTGCCCGAAATGCTCTATAATGTGCAAGATAGCATTGTGACGCTTTTCCACAATAAAAGTAAACGACCTACAGTTTAATTCAACACGCTGTGGCACAAGTAAATGAATATCGCACTGCAGTCTCTACGAACATTATTTTACTGTACGGTGATGAAAAAAGCATCACAAAGCAAGCCATCGGCTACGAGCAGCACGAGCGGAGGACGTGCGTAAGTACATTGCAGGCACTAACGTGCGAGCGTGACGTGCGCATAAAAAGCCCGTGCGTGAGTTAGCGCACTGCGGTCACGACTGCCAAAAAGTATACTTGTATGTACGCAGCTGATGCAGTGATGCAGCAAGAAGGCGCCCTGGCATATAGCCATGCATCGCTCAACCACCCATCTACCACTCAGGCTGGGGTGAACATAAACATGCATTCATGCAAATATTTCGACCAAATGGAGTAAACATGAATGTAAATTGACCTTACTTGTTGTAGGTACGTACTCGTCAAGTATCCCGACATCTTCAAAATAACGAAATAGTAAAGTCATATTCTAAGCTACCATTCGGTATTTGCACTAACGCTTTAGCGCGTCGATAAGCATTCCTCAAAACACAGCCACTTTCTTCGCGCAATAACCAACACGGGAGTGCGTGCCGCTGGTGCTATATAGCTTAATAGTTCCCACCTTCGCAGCGGCCTTGAGTACAAACATACGAACTAAAAATGCCTGAACTAAACACTAAATTTTTCGAATTTTTCTGGTTTATTGGCACCTCAATAAAGTCTTGATTACTTCATTCCAAGTTTTAAGCGACCAAGACGCAAAAGAAGCCTTCACGTTCTCTGAGCGTAGAAATAGCGTACGTTGGTTTGAGGCTCCGCAGTAATGCTGAGTTTGTCTCTATGAGCATCAAGGTTGTAGAAGCGCGGATATAGTGGCTTCACGTAAACAAAACAACAGAAAGCTCTTAGACGAGAGGACTGAGAAATGCCTTGTTCTCAGTTGTTACCTCATAATCTACTACGTGGGAAAAAGTTGTATCTTATGCAATACCATCTTGAGTTAGAAGTAGACAAAAGGTAGACAGTAGAACGCATGCGTTGTGCACATAACAAAGAAGTTTAGCAAACACTTTGGTCAAATTGAGAAAAAGTTTTGGTTGTGTAAAGCATTGGTATTGACGGTTGGTTGCACAAGCTTTTTAAGTGAAATTGGTCAATAAAGTTGTAAGTCATATACTGTGTATTAAATTGTCATTTTGCATCTATTCCAGGTTTACTCACAGTTCTCGTGATGCAATTTCCACACTGAGACTCAACAAAGAATTAATTCAAGTGGTACCACAAATAAATTAACTATTTCCAATAGAGTATACAGTGAATACATTAGTTTTTAACGACGCGAAAACTACGTATTTCTATTGGTATAACCCACTAGAGCTTGTAAAAAAATGGAATCTTAAAAAAGTTGAAGAGGTGAATTATAGTAGACAAGCCGAATGATTTGTCCATAGTAGACAAGTAGAGACAAATCATTCGGCCACGAGGTCACGTACACGGTATGCCGAATCTCCCACGACAGAAACGAGCAAAGACACAAAATAATGGAACAAGAACAAAACTTACGATTGACTCCTGAAATCCTACATATTTAACCTTTGAAACCGACGGTAGCTCGCGCTGCCAAGGTATTCACTCGGCACACGTACGTTGCTCGTTGTGAACACGACGGTTGATGATGGTGCCACTTGTATTTTGAACCACTGTACTTAAAAGGGTTAACTGTGGAGTGCACGCTATGCCTACAATACGCTGAGACCTAATAATTTTATGGCCCCTTTTGTACAACTTTTATTAAAAATATAAAAGTAGATTAAGTATTGGGCTTTCATGCTGCTTCCGCGTCAACGTGTCTTGAAAAGTAATCTTGTGAAATTGTTTGCACAAATATATAGTATGTCTACACGTGTCGACTATCTGTAGAGTAAAATGAAACATGCCCTGGAATTTACAAGCACTGGGAAACTAAGAACATTTGTTCGTGAGTCGTGCCAACAAGGGAGCGACTACAGCTCAGAGTTTGGGATAGAATTCGGTTGAAATAGGGAACGCAACCGCTGTCCACCTCTATAGCGGCATTGTGAAGGCTGCGGCACAAACTTTTCACTGTCGGACTGAAAGAAACTCGGGAAAAAGATGGGCAGTGCAGGTAGAAACCGTAGAGGCAATCCCTGAACACGCACCTCCAAGGGGAACGTTCAATACTTTTGTCCCGTCACAGATGGTTGTGATTCCTCTAACTGATGTACTAATATTCTATCCTAGAACTCATCGTATCAACATTTAAAGATAAGCAAATAAGTAAAGGGATTTTTACATTTATTATATATAATACATACATAGCGAACATACAGTATGTGTATTACAGTAAATTCAATTTTGAATATCTATCTCAAAAATAAATCGTTTACTGCATAAATTAACGTCGTATCTACCATTCACACGCAGTATTGCGAACTTTGAGAATGTATTTACTCGCAACAAGT
The DNA here is from genome assembly GCA_006783055.1 of Trinorchestia longiramus. Classification (NCBI taxonomy): domain Eukaryota; kingdom Metazoa; phylum Arthropoda; class Malacostraca; order Amphipoda; family Talitridae; genus Trinorchestia; species Trinorchestia longiramus. Next base: position 3,950 of record VCRD01004371.1, read on the forward strand.
CCAAAAGAACCAAGGAGCAAGCGAACAAAAGCCGAGGCTCGACTTGTCAGAATCCAGGCATTAGAACTCTAGGAAAACCTTGAACAAAGAAACAATTTCTGACTCGAGATCAACCGATAACCAAAGCGAACTGATATAAACTGGTCAACCTTAGTTTCGAAAAATGACTTCGGACTTGCAAGATCTCGAAGCCGTTTCTAAGCGGCGCACAACCATATTAAGACAATTCTGATAACCATTGCGAACTCAAGCATGACCTTCTAGGTAATTTTTGAGATAATTATCTTGGAGTGTAGGATAACCTTGTTGATATCAAGTATTTCTAGCGAAATGCTCAAGTGAATTCAAATCTGTGGCGAGAGAGCAAAGCGGCATCAATTGACCAGCATGCAAGCCAACCTTGAGCCAGAAAATTTCCTCTACGATCCCAGCTACGGTGGGCACACAATGGCAACGGTGGATTCCCTCCAGTTTTTACTCCTGCCTTCTTACAACAGAGGACTAAAAGCGGTACTGAGTGTACTTTTTAAAGAGCTTTCGCCCAGACAAAACACACCCAGCGGGATGTGCTTTGGCTGTCTCAAACAACTGGCTTGAAGCTAATGGATATTTTTTCTTTGTAGGAACGGAAGTTGTCAGTCGTTGTTAAATACTAGCGCTTGCTATACACACCCAAATTTGGAGGGCGTTAAACCGGAAATAAGACAGAAGTCGGAGTTCTGAAGCAACAGTAAAGGGTTGAGTAAAGAAATAAAATGTCTGTAAAAATATACTACAAAATATTTTATCTGCATCCACGGACAAGATAAATAACTAGAATCAGCGACGGAGCACCACAAACGTCTTGTGTTAGTAACTGGTAAGGTTTCCACTTAACTTTGAATCAATGAAAATAGGTGTATGCAGACAAACTTTTAGTTTGAGATAATGCGCATGTAGCAGAGCACACTTGTAAAAGTAGTGACTTCAACAAAAAATTAAAACGGAAATCTACGTGTATATCTATAAAAACATTCTTGGAATAATTTTATTACTCTCGAGGGTAATGACTCAGGCAGGTCATTATCCTCGTGGTACTACCATGCTGCTGAAGAAGCATTTCAAACATGCAAAAAGATTTGAATGAAAGGAAAATAAACACTGTGACTCGTGCAGGAAGACGGTGATATGTCAATAGCTGATACTAGACAGAGCAGAGGAAAGATCGACAAGCTGTCAAACTAAATTCCCGTAAGAAGTATTGCTGATCTTGCATTGGGTAATTAAGGAGACTTCAAAGCAGTGGTAGATACAAAGGCACTGGCATACCGACAAGGACAAACAATTCCCAACTCTTGAGGGGAACGCAGAAGTCCCCTGTATGAGCTAAGCGTCTGGTTAAACGCTGGGAAACGTTGCTTCGAACGCTGTCGCATTTACTTCCCGAAATGTTGACTAAAATGAAATAAACGACTCTGATGTACAAGCAAACTACTTTTGGGTAATTAATTGTATATGTCGACAAGTGAAGCACTCTACTGTAGCTCTTAATCAATGGTCTCCAAATTGGCGTACACATCGTGTGCCTCCGCAGTAAGGTGGTTTGGGTTAATTCTATAACAACTGCAAGGGGCTTGCTTTAATTCTCGATAGAACAAGAATAATTTTTCCTACGTATTAGTGTTGTAAATACAGAATATTTACCTGTTGCAATAAGATTGCTATTTTTTCCGGAACTATAGCCATGCTTTCAAACAATAAATAACTCATATCGTCGTTTAAAAGTTACAAGTGATTTCAATACGTGAATACTTCCTGGACGTGAGTATTTTGATCAGTAAACTACAGGTCTAGGAGAACAGACTACACGTGGAGAAGGTCGCGCACAACCACAGCTCAACGAGAGTCTTGCCAATCATTGTAATTATCACTTCACAGCCTGGCAATGGCAATGGAATGCATTCTCTGGGATTACTGAGCAACTGTAAAGCGAATTCTAACGCTCGACGGCAATCATCTGATGATTAATTAGAAAGTTTAAGTCTACGGACCTACACGTAAATTTCCAGTGTCAAGTCGATGGCTTTTCCGAGCGAAAGAGGTGCTTGCTGTTGCCTGCTCCAGTCCCGGTTTCGGTTCAACAGCCTCCGGGGCGTCATCCGCCTTCACATTCATTTGGTACAGTTAGGCCATGACCCACCTGCTGCCCATCACGAGTTCAAGAAATGATACTGGTCATTGGACGTATACCTACGGAGTATAATTTGGCTATAATCTGCCTCCCTTGCGTACTTAAAAAATAAGGCCAATCATGAAAGGTACACTTAGTGGATAGTGTTAGGGTATGGCCTATCTACGAGTCCGGGTTCCCCTGAAGAAAATGTTCCAGTTTTGGACCGTATTTATTCCGTTCTAACGTTGGACTCGGTAACTGTTCTACATAATATGAATGCTTTCAAAACTTATTATTACATCTCTCTCATCTCATATCCTATAATGAAGATTGAAGATGGTAACATGGGCAAACTTGACGTATTTATCAAATTCAACACGCACATAGTGCCGGGGTCACGACAGTTAATGAAGACTGTGGCTGCATAGGGAGAACGCGACTGCAGCAACACTGTTGACACTGCAGTGCTTGTGGAACACTGCAGCACTGCTGTTGACACTGCAGTGCTTGTGGAACACTGCAGCACTGCTGACACTGCAGTGCTTGTGGAACACTGCAGTGCTTGTGGAACACTGCAGCACTGCTGTTGACACTGCAGTGCTTGTGGAACACTGCAGCACTGCTGTTGACACTGCAGTGCTTATGACCAACAGCAGCGTGGTCTCACTTGGGATTTACTTTGTCGTTTGAAAAAACGATTAGATAAAGATCGTGAATATATAATCCATACATAAGTTCATGTAATACGCAAGGGCTCATGATATACCGATCGAAAACTTGGCAACCACTATATCATTATTTGGAGTAGCAGAATGATTCAATTCTATCAATTTGTTTCCTTATTTCGTGCAATTTTACTTTATTCAAAGTTTACATACAATTTTCAATTAAATTCACATAAGATGTTGAGAACAGTAATTCAAAAAATTTTTTCAGTAATTTATAGTTTTAACTATCATGCTTGCATTATAGACTGATAAGAATGCACAATTAGAATTCAAAATGGAAAGCTACACTCAGTAGAGAACGAACATTTATTAGCGAACACTACACTTAGTTATTAGTGAACTACACATATTAGTAAACACTACACTTAGTTATTTTGTGAACTACACATATTAGTAAACACTACACTTAGTTATTAGTAAACTATATTTATTAGTAGACACTACACTTGGAGTTCGAAATTACATCCAGCGGAAATCGGGTACGCTTCATTGCAGAGTGAAGCGTAGAACGAATTCGAGCGTCGTGATTTTATCCGCAGACTTGTGAACAAGGAAGAGGTAAATGAAAATATAAGACAGCAAACACGAGAATATATAGGCGAAATTTCAATATCTACCATGAAGAATAAGTCTTGAAACAGAACACGTGCAATATTGAAAAAGAATTTAAAATGAAAATTGTTACATTGGTATCGATAATAGATTTAAGATATAAATTATAATTCAATGTGCATTTTACAACATTGCATTCGTGTCTAAATGTAAATTGTCTGAGAAAATTCAAAATGTGCTGACGTGAGGGTTGATTTTACAGTACCTCATCTGACGACCACTCAGGAACGCAACTCATGTTGGTATTTTGTGAATCTTATCTCATGTTTTGTATGACGCACAAAATAAGTCATGCAAATGGATTGCACGCTAAACATTGATACAATGTAAAAAAGTATAGGGTAACAGTAAATACGGATGACTTAATTATGTACCTGACACATTGAACTAAAAATTTTGCTTGATTAGCATGTGGTTTTACAAATACCTTCTATACAAACACTAGTAACCTAAAACGTGTGTATAAAAATACTTGAAAAATAACATTTTCTAACGATATTAAGGGCCATAATGCCACTAAATAAAGTAGGGTAGCACGAAAAAAAGCATGCAACGTCAAAAATGCAATCAGTCTCCATTTGACGGGAAACTTTCCCTGCTCCTGTTTTTCCGAAAAATTTCAAGTGTTCGGTAACACGCAGATAACAGTCACCACAACAAGCACCTGGACGTACATGCACTCTGAACACTCCACGATGTCATAAAAATGTCTAATTAAATGAAGGGGAAGATTATACATCATCTTAAGTAGATATTAACTTCAGTAAGGCAGAACTGTGATAGAATTAAGTGGCATCACGAATGTTATTAGTATCTTCATGTATGTATGATATAACACGGAAGGGCAGTGTCAAATAATTGGAAACTTCCACATTATCTCCACAAAAGTGCAACTACTTTCCTACACTGTAGAGGTACAAGAAACAATAAGCACGATTTATAAAAAATCTCCAGTGGTAAACAAAATGCAAACCTTGAATCCAACATGAAACATACCTTGTGCACTGAATAACTATTGCATGCAAGTGTTCAATTTGTCAGTCACTACGCTATGTACGTTGTACAAAATCTGACTCTGACAAGAACAGAAGCCTTAAACTTCAGATCAGACTTTCAAATTCTACAGAATAAAATAGTAGCTTCAAGGCAAATGAAAGTGAAATGTCACTTTTGTGACACGCTTCGAAGCTTCCGGATTGGGACCTCAGGCTTTCGACCATCATCGCAGAGGATGGTTTACTTGTGCGGAATTCACCACCGCATCCAAGGAATTGAAGAATAAATGTTCAATTTCTAATGGAATTGAGCCTGCAGGTTTCGGAGCGTGTACGAGATTCAAGATCAAAGCAATGGCTCATCTTTTCTAAGATATTGCAATGAGAAACAGACAAAAAAAAAGCATTGGTAGAACGTATCAGCCTAACAATATGAAGTTGAAGAAGTAGGGACGAAAACGTGCGAGTCTGGCTAGTGACTAGAAAACTGAAGACGTAGCAGCTTGATATAAGTTATGTATTAGAGCAAACTAAAAGTGGTTGAATAGGTTAAAAATCATTCGTCAAAATGAAACGCACAATAATGTGAAAACAAGAAATTCAGCAAGCAGAAATAATGAAATGGTGTTATAAAATAAACTTTAAATGTTGTAAGGCGTCATGTGCCGTTTTTCGAAAAAAATATGTTGCGAGTAAGGGACCTTAAAAACAAATTTCAACTCATAGAAGTTGTGTCAAAGAGGTAGTCTTTTTGCGGTAGCCTTGTCACAGTAGTCTCGTTTTGTCACAACAGTCTCGTCACAACAGTCTTGTAAGAGCAGCTACAGGGAAGTATGCCTCTGCAAATTTTGCACTACAGTTAAATCTCGATCTAACGACCCCGATCCAACGAATTTTGGATGCAACGTTATGTTGCCGTACCCTGATTTTGTTCATAAATCTTAAAAATTATATCAAAATTCGTGTAACCTCGGTTCAAGTACAGTTGAACCTCAATTTAACTGACTAATAGGGGAGAGAGGATGTCCGTTAAATCGAGGTTCAACTGTACCTCTAAATGTTGTAAAAGAATTTAGCCATCAAAACTTAGCTTCTATGGTAAAAAAATTAATTTAACCACATGAAACACTGTACTGAACGAGAACAGCGTCGAATTCCAACCAGTGAATGGTAGTTACGACAGTCCTTAAAAAACTGCATTGTTTCAAAACAATGAAAAGTGTCTTCGCATTAATGAACCGTTAAAAATATCAACGTTTTGAAATAGTAGTTTTAACGCATTTTCCTGCATTTAAACTTATCGTCCATTTAACATGATGAAAAAATATCTCTGGTGTGGCAAATGGCATGTGAGCACATGCAGATAGCAGGAATTCTCTATTTGTTTCTGCGTGTAATTCTTATTTTAAAGCGGAAGCAGCATAACCCGCGAAAATTTCACCATGGACACCTTCAAACGTTACATTAAAGTCATTAATAATTTACGACATAAGTACTAATCACATGGAACAGCAGTGCATTGTGACGTAAGTAATGGGAGCCCCAGCGGCATAGATGATCGTTGAGTTGTGTAAAACAAAACAACACAAATTAGGAAGTTTAAAACAAGCAATAAGTACAAGGAGTACTTTCACTTGCCGTTAGTTTGCTAGACTTTAGTATTTCAGTTGCAAAATATACTAAACCAACTCAACCATAGACACAAACATTGGTTACCATAAATACGATACAATTGTGGACGTACATTACAGCAGAGTATTAAAACACTGTGCAGCCTAATCGAGCCGGTGTGTTTACCACTCTCTCAATATTTAAAGGCTATTTAATTATATTTTTAATCATAAACGCTTTACAAGGCATTCCTCGTTTCGTTGTTCCCTGCAGGACAGCATACTTGAGCACAATACACACTCCGGAGCTGCTCTGTGGGAAGATTAATCTTAAACAAACATCTCCTGTGACTGGCGTGCATAATCAATTTCCTACAAACGAAAAACACCTTAAATAAGAATGATTGGTGCCAGCATATTATTAACCTCGTTTTTAGATGAAGTATTTTCTTTTTGAACTGATGGGATGCTGATCGAGAGTCAGGATATTTATATACTTAGCGTCACTGTAAAACTCTGCAGCAATCCACTGTTAGACCAGGAATGCTGTGCTAGACATGAGTCTACCTCGCTCTGTTGAACGAGCACACACAAGCGCAAGCAGCAACTCGTACAACGTTCAGTGCGAGCAGGCAAACTGCTTTAGATGGTATGAGCTCCAGTCAGGCAACTAGTGGGAGCAATCTGTGAATGCAGCAGCTTGTAGTGAGTTGTAAAAGCCATAACAGATGGTCATTAGGTGCTGTAGCACGAACGTGGCGTTATAGTAATTAGTAGCAATAGCTGCATCAACCCAGCTGTTGATGACCGACAGCCTTAATCTTCTGGGATATGATAGACCTTGGTGCATGTTTCCCAACACTTAACAATAATAAAAGACTCTTATGTGGTCTTCAATAGGAAACACAATAATATTTTTACTGTACAAACACATTTGCATGAAAGGTTAATGCATGCGCTACTGACCCTCAATGTGGGTAACAGTGTCGTAATCAACAGCTGTCGCATATGAAACAGCCGCGTACAAGTTTGTTGAAGAAGATACAGCTACTTTATATCCACTGAATAGTTGCAGTAGAAGCTGCCACACAATCTAAAACGCTGTAGTACGTTGCAGCTAAACTGAGCAGCTGTTAACTTATACCGCAACGTCGGTCGACTGCAGCTATAGCAACCCCAACAGTCGAGGCACGATACAGCTGCAGCACATGACGCAGGTGTTTTCCCCGCCACGCTACAGCTGCAGCGACGCAGACCTGGACCAGAGGTGGGGCGGCACCAACCAAAACTCTGCGCTGGACGGTGTGGGACCATTCCACTTCTATGTAACCTGTGCTGTCCGACACCAGTAACTGCAAGTTAGGAACTACACACCCTCGGTTACTGATTCTCAACGATCAGCAGTGCTTGGCCCAGCACGTGGGAATATAGTCTTTCAGTCACAGGAATGTAATATTCCTGTTAAGTAGCAGGGATGTGACTAGTAACTCCCTCGATCTTCATCAAACACAACCGCAGTTCGCACGCGCGGTTCTACTGCAGAGCTCTGATATAAAATGTACGGCAGTGCTTCATTGAGGACCAAATGCTCTGCTAGAGCCATTAATTATATGACATCCTTCATTAGATTACGGGACGTTCCAGGTATAGGAGTGTGGGAATGGCTCGAAGTGAGCATACAGGAAACAGGGCAAATAAAAGTTGAACAGCAATTACTTCTCGGACTCTTACGCAGTAAAAATATTTCAACTTAAAAAGATAGGCAATCAGAGTTTCAAAATTCATCTATTACGCATAATTAAACACTATACGCCCGTATTTACAGAAGAACGTCTCTTATGATGATATTTTTCATAGAATTAAATAATAATTAAATCATTGATCCTGATGATTAACATGAGTACGTTTTATGTGACATTTTACAAAGGAATTTTAGTTAAAATCTATTAATATACACATGAAGATGTCTTTGAAAGCAGTTATTCTCAGGTTTTGTAAAGAAGTTCTCACTCCACAGGTTACAAATGATAAGCAATACTGTGAACTATCCCACAAAACATGAAGAATATTCACTCACAGGATTGCTGTTCCCAGAAGATTACTCGCTTCGTTGTAGGCAACAAACACAAGCTTGAAAGAACGGAACCGAAATTATAATTTAATTTACACAAACCTAAGAAACGAGACCTGAAGCATCGTCATGAGCATCAGAAAGGCAGAGGAATATTTAATATGGACTTAAAATTGCTAGGGATATTTTGAAAAAGGGGCGGTCGGCAGCGGTTCCGTCAATGTGGAAGTCGGCGACGGAGAGGAGGCGTGAGAGTCCCGTCTATTGATCGCCGTGAGGAGGTGGCGGGGAGGCAAGGTTACGAGGAGGAGGAGGAGGAGGGGCACCTCGTCTACCCTCATGTAGCCAGCAACACAAGCAAATACTGATGGAGGTAACAGATCTACACACTACATAATCTCATCCTGAAGTGGAGTTTACGCTATGGTCTGTGAGAAAAAGTTTACATTCCGAAAATTTCTAGTTCAGAGATGAGAGAATGAACCAGACGCATAATAATCATAATAGTACATGCGAGAATCATTAAAATGCAAACAGAATGCTAAAACGAGTATTTTACCAATGAATATTTCGAAGGTAATTTTTGCCGCACCTAGTAAATCGTGACGATGTGATAATAAGTTGCACCATCCCTGAGAAGTGGTAGCAAAATGACAAAAATAATTCAAGCAATCATGATCCAAGAGATTTATGATTCAAAAAATCTTAGAATGCAGTTCTATGAATATCATTTTTAATACAATTTATAAGAGATCGATTTTATAATTAAAATTAATTTTTTCATTTGATATTGACCGAAGTTCGCTATCGTCATCTATAATTCAGTGCAGTAGATGTAAATACTGTACGTGTTTTCCCGTACGAGATTTGACAATATTGAAGAATCAAGTTTGTAAAAAATGAACATAGAACAATAAAACAAGTTTTTGCGCTACAACTATTTTACAAGTAATAATTCCAGATTTGAGTAGCAGGGACAAGTTTAGGCTGTGTGCCGCACAGCAGTGGGCAGCTACAGTCGACGCGACCTTGATGAGCCAGTGGTTGTTGAGACAGATTTACAGAATACCTGCAGGACATCAACGACGGCCAGTTTTTGTTGTCAAAGCATACACTGGAAGGCAGTTGCATAAGTTTCTGTGTACAAGACTGAAGAATAGGGTTGGTTTACAACCGTGACGCGTTCTTTACGTGAAAGGAAACACCAATGAATTCAAGGACAGGAATAAGATGACAATTTATATGAGGATTTCGCTTCTGTTCTTTGACTAAACAGCATAGGCTCATACGTTAGAAGTTTATACTTGTAATTCATACTTGAAACAAATAGCAACGTACAAAGGCATCCGCTCGTACAAACACGCGCAAAACCAGAAGTTATGGAGCTTCTTTCAGGAAACTGGACGAAGAATAAAACACATAAGTTAGCGAATCCTGGCAGCAAAGCGCATGCGTCAAAAGTATCTTGAGTTCGTTTGTCTGCTGAGGCAGCGATGTGAAAAGCAGCTATTTTATTAGTTGTGTTGCTAGAAGAACTTGTTATGAGTGGTAAAATGCGGGATAATCACCAGTCTCGTTCTTGCTGACAGGCAAGCCACGAAAATTAAGAACTTATTGTTCTGAGTTGAGCAAGTACAAGGTCAAAAAATATGAAACAAAAATATTGGGTACGAAAATATTAGATTTGGTGCAAATGAACAAACATTATGCGCCTCATATAAAACATAAATACAACGTCTTACATCCGAGTAAATTAGTTATACTGGTACAGAAATGTGAAGCGAAAAATTCAAGCAGTATTATAGTATACACTGACATAAATCGAATGCTTCCTCTCCCAAGAAGGCAGCACGATAGCAGTGTTATAATTTGTTCTGTGTTAAACTGAATGGCACATAGCGTAAAAGATAGAGCAAAGACCTACAAAGATCAACTCAGAACAAAATAACAGAGAGCGCAAAACAAGTAGAAAAAACTGCTCACACTAAAGGAAGCAGACCAGTCACCTCCATGGAAGTGAAAGAAAATAATAAAACAAGAAAGGCATTCTTTAAGCTCAACAGATACACAAAGCTATCCTGCAGCTGACGTTTTTGACTAAACACAAGGCAGCCAAGCCACGAGGTGGAGTTGTGAGTGGAGTCTTTTATACGAATATTTGAATAAATTAGAGTGAAAGGGATACAAAGGGGCAGGGTGCGGAAACATAACTTCCTTATTTTGAAAGGAACTTCCTCAGAAAAAATAAAGTTATGTTACCTCACCCTGTATTATAAAAAATCTTCCAACAGAAGCAGAGAAATCCTAGAAATACCCCAGTGAGGGCGAAGTCCCCAAGTAGAGTGAAGAACAGTTTCATCTAGCGTAGTCCACCAAGAAGATTTTTGAAACTCATATTGACGGTGATGTATTCGCAAACCCTGAGCACAGGACGAGCTTTATGATTGTATGAGTCGCTCAACCAAGCATTCACGACGTGAAAAGAGACAAGAGTGTCAACTAGGATATAATTTACTGTAACATAGTGAAGAGTTCACACAACACGTAAGTTGTATAAATATAAACGACTTTATGAAAACATCTTGGCTAATGATTATTACCTAAGAGGAGCAGGGCAACAGCAGCTGCACCCCTGCTATCAATGTGTTCATTAACGAGGCGCGCGTGCTGGACCTAATGAACAGTGGTGAGATGCAGGTGGTGGTGGAGGCACAAACAGGAGCATTCTTCATAGCAGGGAGTTTTGTGATAACCAGGCGGAAGCTGTGATGCTCCTCGTGACACTATGCACCGACGGTGGTCACATGAGTTACAGGGTGGGCGAAAAGTTACTGTGCACTTGAGTTTTATCAACACATGTTTCATGATAGAGTACAGGAAGTACATATGCATGTCAGATAAAAACAATGCTGGTAGTGAAACCTCTTAGTATCAATACAGGCTTGGGTCGTGCTTATTTTGTTTTTAAAACCCGTGAATTGAACATAAGATAAAAATCTATAAAATCTAATAAAATTTTATGTGAGTGCACAGTGAACCCACTCTACAATGAACGGATAATGCAGGCAGTGTACATGCACCTACAGATACAACGTCTTGCGAAAAAAAACAACTGAGCAAACGTTCAGTACGACGCGAAACATGAGTTAACATCTAAAATATTCAGGATATTCAGACAGCAGAAGAAGAAGGCATCCCCACAATAATTATTGCAATGCTTCATGCATAGTTTCACCAATAATTTCACGTATTTTAAGCACTGATGTTCAGAAAAAGAATGTATCATAATACTAAAACAATGTTCAAGGTAAGTCCAAAGATTATGTAGAAGAAATTATTATAGATTCAAAAAACACCGATAACCGTGTTAACGCGAAGCAAAAACGAAGAAGACGTATAATGAGTCTAATAGTTTCAATTTAGAAGCAAACTTCGGCCATTTTATAGTCATGTAACGAATAAGTTCACCACAATGATGAAACCAACGCGCATTTAATTCGAAGTACTGCACAATGACCAAAATCAATGACAGGTGTTTGTTCGAAAAAGATCACCTCGTGTAATCATGGAGAAAGCAAGGTCAGTGACAGCATTAATATATTAAGATGCACTCAGCTTAGACTGTATCAGGTTGCACGGCTGTGTGTCAGGCAGCAAGGCTGTGTGTCAGGCAGCAAGGCTGTGTGTCAGGTAGCAAGGCTGTGTGTCAGGCAGCAAGGCTGTGTCGCAACGCTGATGACACTTGCAGGACTAGTGCTCGATGACGCCAGACTTGAAATCTAAAAACTTGTCTGTGTCTGGACACACTCGCGACGACCGCTGCCCAACACAACAAGTAAAGGTCGCTGGCCATTCATGAGTTGCAGTTTATCTGAACTTTACACGCAACACACATTGTTTACCGGCCGATCAATTTGAAAGTACGCCATGAACAGCTGTACAAATCCCATGTCTCGTTTCTTAATTTCTGTGTAACTGCGTTTCAGTAATGATTTATTACAGTTTCCGAGTTATTCTTCTCGAAAATTCCATGAACAAGTCCGTCTCGGTATTGCATACATCCGATAGCTTTCAGCCCGACATTATGAATGAACTCTCGATTCTGCAAGTCCTGAAGCGAGATTTGGATTATTATGTTCCTTCAAGATTACTATTAGCGATGATTCGGACATCAAAGTCTTTGGATGCCTCTTCAATCGTGAAAATATTGGAGACAAGCCAGGGTCATTAAAACGAGGAAGGAAATATTATTTACGAAAATAAAATGGAAAACAGAACACAAGCAACTCTGCTTCCCTAGTTGAACTAATGACTAGTTACCAGACAAGAGGACGATCATCTCGTAATTGGAATGAACATCAGGAACGTATAAGAATAATAATAGATTAAAATTATAGGTTTAATTACTCGTAAGTGAGGACCAAACGCGCCTTGAAATTTATATTATTTTGTGACCACGATTACTAGTTTATCAGAGTAGAAATAAATATTTAATTGGTAAATTGCTCATCTCTTATGGATAGCTTAATGAGTATCATGTGTGAATAACATGTGTTCATTATTTAGAAAGCTGATTTTGAAGTTTCAAACATCTAGTCGATACAATAACGATTTGAATAGGTTGATTTTTTACTACAAACAAATTAGCTCGCACATCGCATAGAATACAATATAAGTTTTTTTACACAATGTTGCAAGAAAAGGTCAAGTAAATTAATACCGAATGCATTTTTTCATACAATAAACCTGGCTAACTATTTTTTACTCGATTTGCTTATTCATGCAAATTTCGTAACAATTCTTCAATAATTTATACCAGCATCGTCCTCCAAAAACTTCTGAGATGATTCCGCGTATCCAAAATTTGCAAACACATATCCAGGGACTGCTATAAATACATGATCACTAACTCCATGAAAATTAAATTTGTTTTAAATTCTGTATTTGTTCTACCCTCGCATCTGCCGAGACCTTGACTGACACATGCTGTTCCTACAGTCACAGTTACAGGTAAGTCACGACTGTTTCAACGCATTTCATCCCCTACACCGCATTGAACCTCCATAGCGCTTCTTCCATACATTTATAAGGTATTCTGCAACGTAAACGTAAAATTGAGAAGCAAAAATGTCTGTTTTCAAAACCAAATTTGCGACACAAGCCTCTGCAACGCATTGGTAACGAACATAGTTCACTATCAAGAAAACTGAATTTCTTAATTTTCATACATCGTAAACAACCATAGTTCAATAAATAAGAAAAACATACTTTTCGTCGGCACTATTTATAGAAACAATAGCAAATACATAATGCATATTTTTTACATAACTCATTCATTATATACGATCTACGGATTCATGGACGAGACATCGGCTACCTACGTCGCACACAAGCGGTAGTTTTATTAGGGTGGTCACATGTATCCAACGGGTTACATCAAGGTTATATGTATAGTAGGTACCACTAGCTCAATGAAATTTGGTACATTAAACGATTATCAATTTCATCCCTACGAGAGACGTTGTTTCAGATAATAAATTTTACTCTATGGATAATGGGTAGTGAATGGTCGCACCACTGTCGGCCCTAAAGCCAAATGTCTCACTGAGCATACTGTAGGAATGCAAGGACGGCCACCCCTGATCTCAAACACTAGAACTGTTTCTCTCAGTTTCAACGAATCACTTTCTTTGCTGACAATACGTTAGAATACGTTGAAAAACATTCAGAACGAACATAAAATAACCTAACCACTATTGTTATAACTACTGGTACGAAGTTTATAATTGAGATCAATAGTGTAATCAGTATTGGAAGGTGAAGTAGGATGCTTAACGGTGGGCGGTATGTGACGGGTTAGAGGTCACGTGCAGTTTTGGGCAGCTTAGGAGTACCTTAAGTTGCTCTCAAGGTAAATAAGACCAGAACGTAAAGAGTAGTAACATATCCACGTGTATTAGAGCAGTAAAACATAAAGACCCTTTCGTAAAATAATTTAAATCTCTGCTTCTATAATAATGGCTTTAACAAAATATTTTAAAAACAATATCCGATTACATTACACGGGCTTTGTCAAGGAAATTCCAAGAAAGTTTTCAACAGTAGTAACTTGAGTATTTGAACGAGACAAAGTATCTAGAGAGGCCTCTCAGCTCTGAAGACGCAATTAAAAAGTTGTGTGTAAGATACGGCCGTCCCTACATCGGAATGAAAGGAAGCAGAAAACTCATGAATTACGAAACTAAACCAAGAAATTTTTGACGTCAGATTTTGTGACTTAAGTGTGGAAAGATTGATATATTTTCAAAATACGTGTTTCTAAAAATACTTATAAGCAATAATAAGAAAAAGAAGTACCACAACTACATGCAGAGTGCTCTTTTTTTCCTACAGGATATTTCTGGAATAATTTACAATTTAAGAAAGAATAATCTCCAAACTGCGGAGCGCTTCTTACAAAATAAGAAAAATAACAGCCTTTATCCTTCATGTAACTAATACTTGCTGAAGTTACTGTTGAGCTTTACGAAAAACGTAGTATTACAAACATAATTAACCTATACATACAAGCACAAATGAACTCTATTCATCACGACAGGAAATATTCACGTGTCATGAAAGTGTATTAATCACTGCAGTACATCGGAGGGTAAACGAATTTATAAAATGCTGGCATGAAGGCAGCATCATCATATGGAAGGCGCATTAGCATACTCAAGGTAGGACGCTGATAGCAAGCCCGGTAAAAAATTATGACAAAAAAGTGAGGGTAAGTTATATTTTAATCGTGCACGCGGAAACATGAATCGATGTTTTTCTTCCTGGTCTCTTTTGTACTACACATATTTTAATTGAAAAGAAACGTATATTATAGTAAAAGGTACGTATATTACTAGGTAGATATAGTACAATAACCAGATATTTTTAAGCTCAAATATAACTTTTTGCATCTAATTCTTAATCTTTATAAATTGTTTTTAAACACTGTATCCACCTTGCGTTTTTCGTATGCAAGAAGGTGGCACTTTTGAATACGAAAAATCCCAGTAACTCTTGTAGTTGAGCTTTGTCCGTTACTCATAACTGCTTAATAACATTTTACGAACTTAGTTTAGCTCAATAAGCGCTTACATGAACTTAAGAAACATGTACTAGAAGAAAACGAATAAATCGATGAGGTATCAAATACGTTTCAGTAGAACTGGAAGTAAAAGCGATACTGCAGTTTGCCGAGCACCTTATGAAGGGTGAAGAGAAGGTTACTCAGCCGTTAATAGGTCTAGCAGTTCGTGTTCTTCGGTCGCGCTTTCAAGAGCGTCAACCGCCAACAGCAGCACCGCGCTGTACGTGATCGACTGAAGCAGTTGAGTGAGGCGAGTGTAAGGGTCTAGATGACACTCAAGCATGCGGGTTACACCTCACAAAATAGAGCGAATATAATTATTTAGCTTTGGTTCAGTAGTGAGTAAATTAATTATAGGCAAAGAAGAAACGGATTTTCCGTTTTACATCATGACTAGGTAATTTTGAATGCACGCTAGTGTTGTAACTGACGTTTCGTAGGTAATAATATCAGTTAATTTTAGGGCACAAATAAAAAAATTACGATGAATCGTATCCCATTAAAATTAAACAATTAAACACACGCAGCCGTTTTTATAATAATTTACGCAGTAAATCATGTTTCCCATTAGAGTAAGTAAACTAGTTTCTGAAATGACACTAATCTTGAAAGAAATTCATTTCATTAGATATGACAAAAAAATAGATGAAAATTAACGAATGATAAAAAATAAATGAATGAAAACGAAAATTACAATAAATCATCCGAAAACAGTAATAAATAATTTTCAAAACGAACTGCACGGCATTAAATACGAACGTCGCACTGAATAAAATTTCAACTCTAACCATAAAACATTAATTTTCTAAAAGGTCCGTGTCTACACGAGCTTTTAGGAAGTGGGTTTGGAGAGGAAGTTTGTATGCCAGAGGAGCACACGTCTCGGACCGCGACCCTCAATTGGAACTCTATCTTGACTTGAGATGACCGCCACCTCAGAGCATCAGAGGGCACTCAGGCTGTGCACAGGGATCAATACCTCCACCACTCAAGTGTGCTTGTCCAAAGAAAAAACATCAATACTTTTTAGAAGTTTTCACTCTCAGCACATGCTTCAGATCAGTTAATTTTGGGAAAATGTAGGAGGAAGGGGAATAAACTGTAGCGTACAGTTGTATGTAATTGATCTGTTTTAAAAACTGAAGCCTCCACACAGTTTCATCTCCACTAGATGAAATAAAAATAGAAAACTGTTTTGTTCAATATTCTACATTAAATGACCGTTTTCACCACTTTATTACAGCTCAAATTAATTTCGAACTCATGTACTTCATCACGAGCTTTGTTTCTAGTTTTTTTTCAGACATATACATGCATTAAATCCGACCAAATACCAACAGAGTCAAGATTTATGGAGAATTAAAGCAAAGCATTGTTTTAATTTCAATCCATGAAAGCGCTTCAGGCCACGCTTTACACGACCACTTCATATCGTGCTTTATATCATCACACAAAGAATTCAATGGATGGCCAAGAGTCAATCAAAATTTCCCAACACCACGAAACAAAGATAGAAAGAAAAGAGATAAAGCCTTTTATAGAGGAATTTTTCCAATATCAAAAATCAACACAAGGAGTTCCAGGTGTGAGCGTATGACCACATATTAAGTCAAGAATAAAAGCGCTCGGAAAGCGATGAGGTAATATGGTGATGGATTAGGAATAATCCAGAAAATCCCCACTTCGTATTCCGGGGACCAGCGCATCTTGAGAGCTGTAAGGCGTCTTCATCGCTGTCTCGCAGGCGCATTGATAAGCAATGTTGAGCCGCACTACGTGTGCTCTTAATATTAATGTAGGTGTGTTACTGTGGTCCACTAATGCATGATTATATGATCAAAAGCTATAAATTATTTATTCATAGTTGAATTTATAATCTAACATTGTAAGTGCCTTGAAAAGAAAAAGATTCGACTGTTACACA
Organism: Trinorchestia longiramus; assembly: GCA_006783055.1. Lineage (NCBI taxonomy): Eukaryota > Metazoa > Arthropoda > Malacostraca > Amphipoda > Talitridae > Trinorchestia > Trinorchestia longiramus. The sequence goes on from VCRD01004371.1 coordinate 21,165, forward strand.
TTTTAAACAGGGTGCAATTAAACGTCATATACGTTGAATTAAATGGGTAGTCAAGACAAATACGATTACTAGTTTTAATGCAGTCCATCTTCAGTCCAACTCAACTAAAACTTCATGCTGTTAACGCTGTTCCTATTTCTACACCAATATATCGAGTATGTACGGTACTCATCAGTGTGTATCGTTGTTTTCATAAGATAATAAGACCCGTAACTCGTTCGACTTACGAATGTATGGAGTTTTATAAGTCACAACAAGAAATAAATTATACCTATTTCAGAAAGTAAGCCGCGCTTCCGCTCAACTGACCAAGGAATTCAGAAAACAACTCTAGCGGAATCCTCAAACAATTTTGGGCAAGACACAGCCCGCTAGAGCTTAAAACAGAATGCGGCAACATAACTACCTTTTTTCAAAGGAAGTTCATTTCAAAAAAGGAAATTATGTTGCCACATTCTGTACTAAGAAATATCAATCAAGGCTCTCGAAAACATGAAGAAATAATGAGAGAAATATTTAATAGACGAGGTCCCTCGCTCATGAGGCGCAACATAATATGTAGCATAATATTTTCTCGCGTTCATGAGGGTGAAATCGAAAAAAGAAAAAAAAACATATTAACTCAAACATTAAATCTATGACCGATTCCCGCTGCATAATGAGTAAATAGTACACATTAAATATTGAATAGCTAAAGGTAATCCTTCGAATGACTATTATCTGAAGCGATGCTGGTCTCGGAATGAATAAACCTATCAGCCGAGATGAGCTCAGGAATTCTCAAGTTGCTCGGGAGATCGCAACCACTTCTCAATGTAACCTGGAGGACTGTTCTCTGCAGCACGTCCCCCAGAAGGAGATGAATAACAATGATGGCTATTAGTACTTAGATTGCGTACATCTCATCTTATGAACTCGCAACACGTCGGTGCTGTAAGTCACCTCGACGAGTGCTTCTGCGTTAGAAATGAGAAGACGTCTATTAGACCCCTCCAGGTCCTGTATTGTATCAAGCACATTCATCAGGCGACTCTAGATCCTGTATTGTATCAAGCACATTCATCAGGCGACTTTGGATCCTGTATTGTATCAAGCACATTCATCAGGCGACTCTAGATCCTGTATTGTATCAAGCACATTCATCAGGCGACTTTGGATCCTGTATTGTATCAAGCACATTCATCAGGCGACTTTGGATCCTGTATTGTATCAAGCATATTCATCAGGCGACTTTGGATCCTGTATTGTATCAAGCACATTCATCAGGCGACTTTGGATCCTCTGATGAATGTGCTTGTATCAAGCACATTCATCAGACGACTCTGGATTCTGTGTTGTATTAAGCACATCCATTAGACCCCTCCGAGCTCTATGCTGCATCCCGAGACATAAGCTGTATTCGAGTAACAACAACGATCACATTATCATATACAACTCTATGGCACAATAAAAGCAACAAAACATTAATTATTTTTTGTTATACTTCGACTGCGTATACAATTTTTAAAAAAAGTCCGTGTTTAGATACTAAAATCTTATCGAAACTTACCGAAAGGTCTTTCGTTTGGAAACTGGAATTTTCCTACCATGTAAAAATACACAAGAATAAACACCTTCAATATATTCACTCACGAAATGTAAAACGAAATACCAACTCTATTATTAAAGTAATTGTAAAGCAAGAAAATGTTTCAACCCCATTTAAAAGTTCTCAACGCTGAGTGAAAAATTTCCAGCTTCTTCAACAGTACAGAAGTAAAAGTGCAGTAAACAGTTACTGGAAATGACGACACTCCATCGAAACACAAATCACGCGCTGGACAAATGGTCCTTAACTAAAAACAAGTAGGAGTAGGCGTGGGGTCGCCTGGGTACAGGCCGGTGACCTACATCAAGTGCATGTACAAAGGTCAGGACACAGCCCTCTCTCTCACACCGCGGTCCTGCGGAGCGTCCAGGCCTGCATTAGTTCTTAATACAAGCGCCATCCCCTGAGGGCTACACTGCATAGGGCTGTAACAACAACTCAAGTTTGAAAAATATCCATGATGAATTTCCCCATAAACTTGGCTTGTAGTCCGATTTTCATAAAGTAAGTTTAGTATTGAGTCATCTGTCAGATTAATTAAATTAATTGGATGACTATTAGGAACCGTTTGAAACGGTGGTCATGGTTCTGAAGTTAGGTTCTACTGAGTGCAGTGATGGTGACAGATCATAACAGGATCAAATTAGCGACTGGAATCATTGATCCAAGACCCTGATATGGTTATACAAGAGTTCCCAATAGAAAAGAACTTAACCCTATAACAACCAAGTTATTATTTGGCCCCGAAATATTACTAATATTATCACCTAACTTTACTGGTTTGTTATGTAATTTCAGCCAACTTCAGAACGAAGTACTTGGAATATAGGACTGGAGTAAATTATCTCCAGTGGACTTCAGGAAGGACGGTGGACGATATAAGATTAAAATAGGATCACAATGTCATCCTCGGAGTCGCTCGTGCATCAGACTCCTGATGACATTCATTAACCCACAGATGCACAAGCATTCACTCATCGACAGATGAGGTTCAGTTCCGCCTCAAAAAAAAAATTTTCTCGGTATGTTGAAGGAGAAGCACGACGACCACAAAGGCTAGGGAAAAATACAGCACGTTGCTGGAACAATTCCATTCCATAATGCAGGCAAACGGATGCCCAGTCCAATATTAATTGAGTTAGGTTTTATGCATTTCACCTATGGAACAAATTGTGTGCAAGAAATATTCAAGTCTAAGAAAAACGGAATAGTCGGAGTTTAATCTTTCCATAAAACGATGTCGCAAGCAGATAATAAATAGGTAACAAACTTAAGCGTTACTAACGATGCAGAAGCCAAAACTCCCCATTTTACCATTATTTCACTTCTGAATACAATATCGCAATCTGATCCGAAGCGTGGGCGGAAAGATCAGTTTATCCCAGAAATTTTATAGGAAATACGTGATGGAAATATGAATTACATGAGATCAGTAATCGGGGAACAAAATATGACTAGCCACTCTGAGCTGACATTGCCAACTGGAACGGATTTGAAACTGATAGCCAATTCTTTAAACTTAAAACGGTGCATTTACCTCAGGCAGTTAGAGCGCAACATCCAAACGTGTACACAAACGTTAAAATACGCTCAGGTATCCTCCTAACGTCTCATTTTACATGAAGAAATACTGGACTCGCTACCGAGCAAGTGGAAACCGTGCCACGAGCGCAGCGCTTGGGCGCTCTTCAGTGACCGTCTTGCATGGCACTCGCGCTGTCAGGTGACACCACCACTGTACTGAGGGTGACACCACTACTGTACTGAGGGTGACACCACTACTGTACTGAGGGTGACACCACTACTGTACTGAGGGTGACACCACTACTGTACTGAGGGTGACACCACTACTGTACTGAGGGTGACACCACTACTGTACTGAGGGTGACACCTTTAAAATGAGTGTTACGAGCGACCCGTACGCGGCATGCACATGCGTCAATAAATTGGAGCGTGAATACAAACGACAAACGTACTTGGTAATCCAGAAAATATGATAAATGAATTACTAAACAGAAAAAGAATTCAGTTGTAAACTGAAAAGAAAATTGATGAAAACTACTTATGTTTGAGGAAAGACATGGAAAGTGTTACAGAGACGTTAGTTTTAAGGTCATTAAAATGTGTGCTATGTACATCAACGCATAAAATTACCCAAATAAATAAGAACGCAAAGAAAGCTGAGAAGTGGAGCTTTTAATGAAGAAAGAATACTCTTTAATTGGTGTCAGTAAACCCTAAAGACTTTGTTCTTCCTCAATTGAAAAAAACCCTTTGTTATTAAAAAATCCTTTCTGTAAAAAACCCATGGTGTTATTGTTTTATCTTCTTCAGAAACCAATTAACAGTAAGCCAAGATCAAACAAAAGACTTAAAAGTACCAAAATAATATGAGTACATCATCAACTATTAACCCTTTAGCGACGAATTTATTTTTCTAGTTTCTATGTTTAAGCTCACAAAGACCGTCTGTACACTGATGCAATGAAGCACGCTGAGAGCCAGGCAGCCAAAATAACGACGCTGTATGATGCCGCCGCGTTTAAACCTAGTAGCAACCTCATATTGCTCACATATAATATAATTTTAACATAATTAGCATTTTTTCTGATGTTCCCCGTGAGTGCCATACGGCGGTAGAGGGTTAATGGGACGGCAATAGCGGAGAACAACTTCCCTGCAATATCACTGAAAATCCTAATTTCACCAACACACTAGGAGCACATACACTTCGAACACTCCACTAAATGGCAAGTAAAAAAATACAACCAGCGTAAGATATGCCTAGACGTACAACACGACGCTAGTAGAGAAATTGCATCCAAACTATAAATCGTAACGCAACTACAAACATTCCCGCTCATGTCATTCTACGTCACGTAGAAAAACATGAAAATATTCGTGCACAACTTGTATCATTTGCAGCAGCTCTATTCAGGTTGGCACGAGGAGTTCAAAATTCAGGCGGCAACGCTGGGATGGTGACAAGGCTTTACATCTCCCGCTTCTGGAGGTCCTTTCAGGGAACACAACTCTCAAACTGGTCGTGTGTTTCGGCCTTGCGATGGCCGCCTGTCTCCTAAAATGGACAACTTTATAACGGTGAGCAAAAAGTGGCATTGTTTGGCAAAGTTGACTAGGAATGCGAAAAACATAAAGCTAATTCGTGACAAACTGACATGGAGCGTCCGTAGTTGTGATGAGAATAGAACCTTGTGGACGTGAATGACAGCACTGTGACTTCATTGACAATAGGACCGTAAATCTTGAAGCACATAATCAAAAATATTACTTGAAACGCTTGTCGTTTCCAAGCAGAACGCTCACAATTCGAATTTTTTTTTTTGTCATAGCACGTGAGGATTTTTAGAATTTTACATTTTCAAAATAACACGCAAGGATATGCCATCAAAGAATAACGACGAAAATAATTCTGTTTTTTAGTATCACAACGCAAATATACATATACTGGTACAAGCCTTGAGTTATAGTTCCGATTTTCAATTTATTACACAAAAGAGAACAGTGCTCATATTGTGCATCCTAAGTTATTGCCTCCAAAAGAAAACACTAAAATTACACACAAGTGAAAAATGCTATTTTTCGTCCTGTTTTATCGCCCTGAGGGTTTTTTTCGTACTGTCATCTCGAGAAGATCTTCAACCGAGTCGCACACGAACAGGCAGACGTTCGGATTTCATGACTAAAGTTAAGAACTTGCAATTAAAGCATGAGATCCGTCCACAGCAGAACAAAGAGAAATTTCTCAAAGTTTTCCGCGTAACGGGAAGGAGGTCGAAAAATTCACACAACTCCCGCGACACCGGTCACCCACCTTCTGAAAGTCAACCTGTACCTGGTGGAGCATTTCAAATTCTGGGATGAGCTTTTTTATTGAGACTGCAACGGGGAAAAAATTCACAGATGATTTCGCGCATGCACAATGACTACGCAGTCCAATCGACACAAGAGTTTTGTCCTTTTAACAAATGTCATGGCGAATACCAGATTATTTTTAATGGCTCTGAGAGTCAAAACACTACCATGGACCACATTATTTTACTACAATTTACAATTATAATTCATGTTCGAACACAGGTGCAAGCTTTAGCGATGCTCACATACACGCGGTAAAACGGCAATAATATTTGTTTGTGTGCATGAAATATTAAAGGATGAACGGCGATGGAAAACAAAAAATTCATCATTATTCAGTGTTTCCACATAACTGACAGCCAATAATGTAAGAACAGAAAATATATCATACTTGACGCAAAAATACCATACCAAACACTGCAGGGAGTTCTATGATAATGGCAAAACCGTGTCGTCTAAGAACATGAGAGTTCAGCTACTAAACGGTTCATTTACATCGTGTACAAAACCTTCAGCATTATCCAACCCGGATTAAGTACGAAAATGTCAAGACACAACCTCATATTGTGTGATAATGTAGTGACGAGTCATAATGATGAACATACTTTGACTGTGTATGTGATGGATGCCGCCTCGTTTCCAGTTATGATAGACAAACTTGCAGTGTCTGCAGTCACCCCACGCACTAAACGAGATGGATCTCGAAGCGTTAACTTGAATCAAAAAAATAACACCTGAGACGGCAGTCGCTAAACTGTCAACGAGAGGCACAAAAACTTGACCTTTACTTTTAACGAGACGCAAACAATGGAATAGGCAAGCGCGGACTCCAAATTTCCAAGACTGAAACAAGAGCTACTCCTTCGAGTCCACAGGACCGAAGCTTGCGTAGTCTTGCGGCGCTTTCCGCTGATCCAATCACCAACTTCGCATAGGCATATAAATCCTCACTAACATTGATCTAGATCAGTGTTTCTCAAAGTTTTTTCGATGACCGCCCCCTTAGGACACTATTTGATTTTCCACTGCCCCCTAATGATTATATTACTGTATATTATACAGTAATATACGCCCCCATTCAAGGCGTACCCTCCTACCGCCCCCTTGCATTTCCACAACGCCCCCAGGTGGGCGATACGGACCCCTTTGGGAAACACTGATCTAGATTATATGATGGCATAGAGCTAATCGAAGTTCGAAAACTAATATTTCAATTCCTCGCAGACACCTTTCAGTAATACGTCAACTTTAGAACCATCTTTTTACAATGCATACAATATGAGCTACAACAAACATGCTGAAATACAAGCAAGCTGGCGATGCTTATTGAACACGATATTTGTAATGTCGGAGCTGATTTTGAAAGGATGAGTGGATATCACTGGCCCCGCACATCCTAACCTCCAATGCCCTCAGCTTTTTACTTTTGAACAAAAACCATTTCGAAGGAAATCAAAATGAAAGCGTACGAAAACAAAACAATATCCACTCAATGTAATCATTAATATTCAATTGTATTACAGAGACGTTACAATAAATATGTTCATCAATATTAACTTTGAAATATTCTTGTGAGAAATTTATTGCACCTGAAGCCTTATTTAAAGATCTCATTCGTGAAGAAAGGAAAAGTTCGAGTATGAGGGTCATAGTCTTAGTTTACTTTCATCCGCAGCCTGACCACGTCCTGTTACTGCACTCTACCCTTAAACTATCGTACATAACGACCCATAAGATGTTGACCAACACCTCATAGATGTTGACCAAGTTAAATGCATTTCGAGTTTATTGACTAGTACTGACAAATTAAGTAAACAATGAACAATCTCAACGCAAATACCGTCTACTCGTGATGCAGTGCCCAAATGTTGAAGAAATGTTAGAGTTGCTCATGAGTGGAGCAGGAGGGTCTGTACCCAGATGCTTCAATTAAGTCTGATGGTTACGAGCCCTGACTAAAATTTGTGTCGCAGCCCCTGCGCACCGCATGCAGAGGCCCTGCATCTCCACATTTGTTTCCTTAGATATTAGATAGTCCCCGTGAAAATTCCACAGTTTATATTTGAATAATTTTAAATCATTACGAAAACGAATGAAGATTTACGACGAATTCTTGCGCTTTAAATGAATCTTTTTGATGAATATATACAGAACTTCCATTCTGTATCTTATCTACCGATAACATGGCCGTGTAGGAGAAAAAGGCTTATAACGGGGATAAAATGGCGTATTTTATAGTAATCAGGTGTCTTTAGTAACCACAATACAATGCTTATAATACATGTACACCCATTTTGATTTCAGTTCAATAATTTTTCTTCAGTAATAGATTGGAAGAAATGGGACAGACACACACAGATAGAGAGAGATATGGAGATACACTGTGTATTGTGTATATAAGTAGATGTGATGAAATTCTCTTTTCCTTTTCGCTGCAGTTTACTTAACGGTGCGGCACTGTAACACAACTGTTTATGAAAGCGGTGAATAATTTTTATCACTATCCCTATTGTTACCATCATTATTTTCAATATCATTATTATTGTTACCACTATTTTTATGTGTGAACAACAGCCTCCGCTCTTCGAAGAGGATCAGTGGAAGACGGCGCAATTTAGCAGCACACAATGGAACCACTCGCGTCTCGCAAGTAACTCCCTTTCTTGAGTAACTTATTTGTAGAGACTAGAACTATCCACGGAGGAAAACGCTACTACGAAAAATGTCCATTCAGACACACTCGTGCACACCAACATCACACTCAAAGCAAGACCTAATTATTTCCATTTCATAACACCTGGTCGATCGAACAAGCCCAGGTTATTGTCCAATTTAATTTAGAAACTACATATCGCACGCAAATACTCAACCAAAAAACTATATTTACTTTCAGACTCTCATAATTTGGAAAACTTCACATTGTATGATTAAAGTTCGACTCCTTTACTCAAAAGGAGAAAGTCAACAGTAGGAGGCTGTGTTGTGGAGGTCATGGTAAGAAAGGGGCCCGAACACCGGCATTTCCCAGACGATCAAGATTGTCTCGGGTGACAAGCAGGCTCAAATATCAAGTAGAATTATTAATTAAAGCAATCGTAGCACTCCATAAGCAATTGAGGAAGGAAATTCCTCATTTTAGAGTACGTTAAGTTCATAAACACGTGTACACTACCTAAACCAATAAAAAAACATGTTGTGAGATAAAACTATCCCAGACCTGAAAAAATACAATTACGCTTTTCCTATGCAATGGCAAGTGACGTTCCCCCTACACCACACAACAGCAGCAGCATGAGGGCCCCGGAAAACAAGGGCATACAGAAAGTTAAATAAATACCCTCGACAGCAGAGCCCTAGTGTTGGTATACAGGCTACAGCAGGTCTTAAGTGCAGCCAATTGCAGAGCACTCAAACGAAGGTACGTCGGCTGATAGCACGCGTCTCGTGCAGACCATGTGCACGAGTGCTGTACTTATAGTAATGTGCAGCACGTACGCTACAATGGACCGTCATGACGGGTTGCGCGATCTAGCTTCACGCGCAGCACGCGCTGCTTACGAAGACTCGTAACCAAGAAGGTTCAAGAAGCATCATTTGTGATAGCATGCGTAAAATAAGGAGATAGCTTCACAATTGCCCGCTGATACAACTCTCAAAAACGCATGCCGACTTAACGTCAAAACGTTACTACTATGAACTTGTCACTTGTACGAAGAGAACAAATAAAACTTTACAGTAACATGGTAAAAAGTTGAATAACGTTGAAAGCATTACCTTTTACTGCAGGAAATAAAAACTCATCAAGTACGGTGTAAAACATCAAATTTTCTTCATATTTTTATAATTATATTGACTAAACCCTTCATCATAACCACGAAATTTATCGTATTCAAAGAACCATGGAATGCCGCAGTAGCATGGACACCACCTACACGTCATAAAATACACCTACCTGTCAAGGATGCTAGAAAGTAAGAGCAAACACAGCCTCTCAGAGACAACAGTTCACCATAGCAGCGATAAAACTTATGCCTTTCATATCGACTCCATATAATTTGAGTAAAAGTAGAAGGATTAGAAAGATATTCAAACTTCTTACAAGAGATAACTGTAGCGACAAGGTAAATTATAACTCGATCGTTTTGAGTGATACAGAGTGCACGTCACACGAGGAAGTTGACAATCCGTACAATTATGTAGAACTGAGTTCCATAGAAAACAAATAAAAATAGTCACATACCACGTCCTTGTCACATACCTATTCATTAGGAGAACGACTAAGTCATGCATTGTTTGAACGAGATAATTTTGCGAAGAGACTTCTGTAAGACCCGTGATAACGTCAGAAGGACATAAGAACAGAACAAAGAAATAGACACGCATCAAAAAATTAGAGATCTCTCTCGTGGTTCGTCGTCCGCTTCTACAGAACGTAAGCCTCCGTTACGTAAGTAAATATAAAAACGCAGTAGATCTGAAAAAATCTGCGTTCCTGCACAACGAAGACACACACAAAGATCAATGACTTACGTCTTTGCTCCCCTCGAAGTTTTCAAGATTTTTTTTATAACATTTCTCTGGAACAAGCATGTGTCGTCGTTGAGTTCAATGGACGCTGAAATAAACCTTGCTTATGTATCGCACAATCATCGAAAAATTTCTGAAAAATCGAAACAACTAAACTGGAAAAGCTTTTATAACTGAAATAACCGATGGCGATCCGTCATGTCATCAAGTAATAGTAACACAAAATCTCTACATTACTTACATTAACTTTCTAACCGCATGCGTTCTTGATAAAATCAGCAGATTTTCAGCCACAATGCAAGACCAATTGTAACGGGAGCTATGTATGTATGTCCAGAAAACCATGTCCGTGCTGTGGAATGCTCACGTATTGGTTTAACGCACCACAGTGAACGTCTCGAACCTCAAAAATTCATCTGTAGTCCAGATGAGCTCAACTTTCAGTAATAAAAAAAACTCGACGGCAAAACAATCCGGCGAATAGCTACAAAAACATCAAATCGGTAACTTGGGGCTTCAACAGCCAAAGTCCTGAGCTAAATTAGGTATTTTCGTACAATATTTTCCGCTTATGAAACTTTCGTCGACGGACGCAATGAGTCGGCGTGCACCTTAGAACGTGCGCGCAATTTCCGCCACACCACAACACCGATGAAATAAAGCTACTAAATAAAATTACTTCCCTGTCCTGCTCGTAACTTCTCACAGCAATGCTCGAAACGTGCAGTGACTGAATTTTTAATAACATATTGCGTATAAACACCTCTAATTACTTTATAAAATGTGCGCATCTCTTCATATTAGAAATTATACATTCAACAGTGAATATAATTTCTCATAGGCTTGATAATCAGACAACAGTCCGAATATACGGTCAACGTCAAGTGGAAAAAAATTGAACTTCCACGAGAAATTAAATAATTTACCCTTGTCTTGGAAGAGTGATTTTCCAGTTCTAAAAGAATTATCATGGCATATATGAATGAATTTAAACACCATACTTGCTCGATGAGTAGTTTTGAGATACTAAGACGCATCTGAAGGACACAAAAAATTGAAGAAGTAGATAAGCTAAGCAGCGAAGACAAGCGGTCTGCTGCGGGGAACACTGGCTTCCTTAACGAGAGAGGTAGAAAAAAGGAAATTAATGCTTGTTTAATGCTAAACTAAACTCACAAAGACTTCCTCCAACCAATTTTGCCGATTCAGTGGCGAGTAGTAAGGACTGTCAGTGAGTGAAGAGCGCTGATACTAAGACAAACTGACGAGGACAGACACAATCATGTTACCCTCCTGAAAGCATCTTGGGAGTCTTACACAACTCCGAAGCAACTAACTTCCATAGATGCGTTCAAAGACAACCTCTTAGTAAAACAAATATTTGTTCACAATTTAAATTAATATGCAGATAATTTCAAACAGAATCAGGTCCATTCACAGTACAATAAATAAACTTGAGTTCAACAAACTCAAGTTGTGCAGCAGAACGCTAAATAAAGCCAGACTTACATGCTTATCTCAGCCTCTAGCAAACTCGTAGAAATTAAATGGTGCACAAAACATTCCTCCTGAATATTTGAAAACAAGTCACATTACTAATAAACATTAATATTACTATACTAATATTGAGAACTAGGGAACTGGAAGCCACAAAATCGTATTGACTGAGCTCTAACCAATTCTTTAGCATAAATTCACAATTTACCTTTCGCTACCTATAAAGAATTCCGCGGGTGGACATTCTGATATGTTTAATCACATATTTAATTTAGAACACATTTTCAATCTCATAGATTAGTACAAAACTCAATAACCCGTAAGCCAGGAAAATAGTATATGGAGCAACGGGTCATTGACAATAAAGCAACACAATCATAAGTTACTTTAAACAAGTTGAATAGTTGAAACCATAATTGTCCCATAGAGCCAACAGGCACTTACAACTGAGACCATGTATAGCTATCACCTCTGACGAAACAACCCTAGCGGTTCAACGAACTACCACTTTCCTGTATTTAAGGTAAAGGAGAAAACAGACCCAGCTTTGGCAAGGACAACACTAAAAAGCTCACACATGACCCAGGCGACGCCTGTTCACTCAGCATTTACGGAACTCTGATTTTATCTTGCTACTAAGGTGCGCGGAGCACCGTGTCCAAGACGCACACAACCTTTCCAGTGCGCTTCCAGAGAAAAAAACAAGTTCCGTGAAACACTCGCGTTCTATGATATACACTTGCGTTCTATGATATACACTTGCGTTCTATGATATACACTTGCGTTCTATGATATACACTTGCGTTCTATGATATACACTTGCGTTCCATCAAATACACTTGTATTCCATGATATACACTTGCGTTCCATCAAATACACTTGTATTCCATGAAATACACTTGTGTTCTATGAAACATACTTAAGAAACAGAACTTAAGACAGAAGATGCAACAAAGCACCTTCAGATGAACCCAAAGGATGCGAGCATTTCAGACACCCACGGCGACACCCGCGGCATCGCCGAGAAAGGGAACCTAGTTGAGTACACCCTCGCCTTACAACAAAAGAACTTTATTTGTCTACAGATCCTTAAGGTTCTATCAAGGATAATGTATTTGTGGCAACTGACTCATATGATATTCCATTGCTGGTAAGATGAACGGAGTTACGAGGCTGATGGCCATGTCTGTAACTGAGATGCAGTCAGAGCCAACAAACAATTATGTTTTCTAAAAACTGTATGTGTTTCACTCCTCTTAACCCTTTCGAGTCTGCCAGGACACATTTGTACCAGCACAAATTTAAATCTCTGGATGGTCAAATATGTCCCAAAAACACGGTGAGTTACATTTAAACAGACCATTATAGCTTCAACACTCTTTGTACAACTTCCTCTGTGAACTGAGGCTACATTGCATCAGGCAATAACCGTCAGTTGCCGAGATACTGCTGTCAAAGAAGGAGAAATCAATTACCAGAAAGCCGTCTCAAAAGGGTTAAACAGAAAATGGCTTTGTTAACGAGATAGCAATACAATTCAACGTGTTTTATACTCAACAGTTAATATTCGCCTTTAGTTATGTATACTAATAATTATTTTCTAATTGTACGCAAATATGAACATGCAGTTTGTAAGCAGCATTCTATGGTTTCATTCACAGCTTGAATGAATCATCCTGCAACTAGGCTCCTCAAAGTCAGTTTTCAGACGCATTTTCTTCAAACGAATGAACTTTTCTGTTCCCAAAAATTTTTTTCAACTATGAATCTCAGAAAAACAAATCGTGAAATGAAACAAGACCCGTCATCAATTCAACTGATATTTCAAGAACAAAATCCCTACATCTCTATTTTTTTGCAGTGCACGTTTTACATTCCTTTCTTAATGACGGGGTAAATTGGTGAAATATCTTTGTTACCAAGTTTTCTGTCCACATGACAGCACAGATCACACGTAGGACTATGACAGCAACATTGCACAATGGGTTTCAGAGCTAATTATTTCCTAATCGAAGAGCAAACGAGCGATCGTGCGGATCGATACACTAGTGACAGTTGCACAAACTTCCGTTGGTGAATGGGTCTTTGTGAGCAAAAGAAATAATACAAACACCTAGCTTCGGACGGCCGATACCAACAAACTCGATCGACCAGGCGGAAAAACAATCGTGGAGAGCATCAACCATTCAGTACCATGGAGGTGGAAACGCTTCTTCCTGGATGTCGTGGATGTTTCAATGGCTGACAAAGTCATCTCCTTCACGACCCCGAGAAACCTAGAGCTGACCTCACGACCAAAATAACTTCTAAAATCAGTATTTACCGGCACGTATACGATCATCGGAGTTATTTTTAAAGAAGTATTGACGAGGACACCACAGCATTTGGAAGCATGTAAGCAGACACTCTGACATCAGTGGAGCACATCAGTAATACGAAGCAATGAAAATACAAGGCTGGCATTACATGGATTGTGCGCGTTCACAAGTGAAAACGCTCCCGTTTCTTCGTACAAGATAACTGCCTCTTACGCAACTATGATAAACAATCCTCGCATTTAATACATTAATTCAAGTTACTATTATCCGTTATCACATTTCATTCAGGGTTACGCTATTCGTAGAAATACCGCAAGATTGTATGTGAATTAAATGCCAAGCACACAACGAGCAACATTTGAAATATTCACGTTCTTAATGCTGTACAAGCAGGAAATACTGAACGATGTTCCCATAGCATTGCTCTCACGCAGGCAGACCAGTTTGTGAACCAGAGATAAAAATTTTAGTTTATGTTTGTTCATCGTATAAAGACCAAATTGTTATGCTAAATTAAAACATTCTGCCGTTTGATTGATGTAGATGCTGAAGATTTATTCATAATGTTGATTCCATATCATGAAGGTAATCGACAGAGGGTCAAACACGTAACAAGAATAAAGCAAGCATATCACCTATTGTCGGACAAATAACTGCTATTTCACGGTCATCATAAGCCTTTAATTGTCTAATCATTTTCTGGCATGAAGACAAAAATAGAGGCCAATAAATTATTTAGCACATTTCAGTTGAGACAGTTTCATTTCGGACACAAGCCTGGAGCACCTGGCAGGCTATGGTGGGTCAACAGAAAACACTACCACGGCACACAGACTTCCAGCGAACTGTCACTGGCTCAATACAAGTTCCAGTACTGTATCCAAAAATTTACCAGCGCTTTTTTTGTTTAGAAAACTGAGCACTCAGAAGAAAGTCAGCATATCAACCTGTATTATAGAAAATACGAAGGTGGTATATTAATAGTTTAACAATTTTATGGAAGAACAAGATGTCAAACTACGCGAAAAGTACATTGAAAAATCTTACTGCAAGAAACTTAAAAAGATAGTCTCTGTTCATAAATACCAGAAAAAATATGTACGAAATGTTAAGAAAATGCATCATGTGCATTTTAAAGTATGATCGTGTGGAAAAATTGACTTCATTTATGAAGCTAGCGACAACACAGGAGACAAAAATACATGAGCGTCAAAATTCTACGGTCCCACACGACAATTCTTAATTCCAGCAGATATCTCACTGATGAGAAGCTGTGATGTAAAGCAGAAATTTGTGCGATTTTGCAGAACTGAAACAATACATGGTAGTGTAGTGAAGACTAAATAATGAAGACTAAATAAGACCGGATCCCCACACGCTGAAGATGTTAACGCTGGTTGTTACTGATACGAACACTTGCTGTGGTTACAGTCTCAGCGCTGCAAGAATAAGTTACTCTGGACAAGGGAAGTTTGCAACTATTCCAAAAAATTATGAAAGCGATTTATTCTGTAAATAGGATCAGTCAGAAGGACAAAAAAATGAGGCAAACAAATGAAGTACAGAAAATGAAGAAAAATGGAAATAAGCTTGGAAGTAAGAAATAATCGATAACGCTACACGAACTTTACTATAAATTGATCAGTTCTACTAAAAGAAAATATTTAGAGCTCTCAATAAAAAATGTATGTACTAGTACACACATTAAAAACTAATGATACTTTTAATTTACTGAATGGCTTAATATCCCTTTTCATAAGAAATATTTTCTTTAAATTGCACAAAATAAAACACGGGAAATCTCTACAAGACCCCAGTCTACTGTGTTGAAGCTCAAGTCTTCGTAGACCACTCAATACATTCTGGAATTTAGACCATCACTGAAGACAAAGTCAATAACATTCTCGTATCATGAATGTGCACAATAAACACTCACCATATCAATGAAGTTAGCAAGGGTCACATGAAAAATTCACACCATATTCTCAATTGGGCGAGTCCGCGAGTAGAAACAGCGTCCAGTAGATACACAGACACTAATCTGGTCGGTGGGACAAACTGACACCTTACACACCTACCACGCACACAGCTATCTTGATACTGAGTTCATTTTCAGTACAATGTCAAGTGCGGCGTCCGTGGTCCGTATTTGGAAGGTTCTAAGTACCGTCATTTCAGAACTAGTGCAAAACACACTTGCAGGTAGCGAAAGCATCATTCAAGACTTACTGCTGGTATTATGAAAAGAAAAAAGAAAAAACATTATTCTATTACGGTATGCATAAAATGTACAATGGTATTTCAATTCATCATGCCATCATCTTAGAAATAGTGATAATACTTCCAGCAGATGTTCTCGTTTTTCTTGTGACGTGAGGTTGAGGCTCGTAGGGATAAGTGCGATGATCTGGAAGTTTAAAGAAATAGGCAGTTTGAGTCAGTCAATATGTCAGCCTACCAAGTCCCTGCGTTACACGCAGGGAAATTTCGAGGGCTGTTAGATCCCTCGAAACCAAGACCTAACAACACAAACACAGGTCGTTTGACCACTCGGCTGCAAGCTAGATGACGTTCTGAGTGAAAAATTTATCTTGAGTTAATATTTGTCTCGTTATTTAATAAAAACCAAACATGCCATTTTATATTTCTTTTATTTGCAGGAATTATTATAAACAACTGAACACATCAAAAGGATTTAGTTTTTATATCGCAATTGTAACGTCGAAATAAATAGATCTAACGCTTTTTATTTTATTTTTTTATTAGAAAACCCGAGTGATTTCTTTTTTATAACATGTTAACTTTCATATTAAGAACGAAGTTTTTCCATATATGTCTGATATATTTCTTCAGAGAAGCATAATAAAAATTATCGTATCTTTGCATAAATGATAATACTACATGAAGTTAATCATGGTGAAATAACTCAAGAGGCCTTTCAATAAAGTGAAATACTTGAGTTTTCCAGCATCTACGCGCATGAAATTCGATCTTACATGTCTCATACACCAGGACTTCATACAGGTGTACGTTTTGGACCCTAAAATTTCATTCTTAACAGTCCCCACGTAGCCAACATCTGAACCCAATTAATGTAAGATACTAAAACCTAATTAATAAATACCTACATGATAAAGTCTACCCACAAAACGAATCAGAATAAAACGTACCATTAAAAATCTCTTTGCATGCTCCGGGATAAAAGCAATGAAAAAATTATTCCCAGGTCCCACAAGACAAACTTCTCATGTGCCCAAGATTAGACCATTAAGTAATTATTGATCCAGGCTTCATTACTAAGAATGTTTACGTTTTCTTGCTGGCTTGCTGGTCAAGACTAGACTTTCATCACACTCATCGGAGGGCCCCTACTAGCCTCTTGTATGGTATGAGAGGTGCAGAAAGAATTTTCAGCTACCAAAACTTTACAGCGTTATTTTTTCCTGGTTTAATTTTTCTTTGCCTGTGTGACCTGAATGAAAGAGATGAGAGGACTCCTGAATGTGACTTAGCTATATTTCTGTAGGGTGGCACGTTAAATGATTTAGATGATGTTGACCAGCGTTGAGCAGTCTGAAGTTTCCAGGAGGTAAGGATGACACGGTCTGGAACAGGCCTAGCCTAGAACTTCAGTGACGGCAATTGGTGAACTCCACAAGTACAGCGAGTAGTTAGTTTGAATGCAGGATGTCGTGGGTAATAAGTAGTATGTAGGCAGTGAATTTATAGTTACAGTGAGGGTGTGAAATACAACTAACATATCACTTGCAGTGAGTAGATATAGACATATCCCATACAGTGAATTTTATACTAGAATAGAGGGCAGAGTATTAAGTTAGTGGGGATATAATGAGAGAATAGGCGAGAAACTGATGAAGTTGGAAGTGTAAAAATGTGGACCAAGTTAAGGACACAAAAAATGGGAGAAAAAAGCGTTAAAATAATTATACTATGATGCTTAGAAAACATACGTTATGTTCATCAGTTATCGCCTTGTATGAGTATGGGGAACAAATTAAAGATTGTATGTCAATTGTTCCTACTCTTTATTTGTTTACAAATTTTTTGCTGGTATATGCATTTTCCTGCTTCTCTTCCACATTAAATAGCCCTCATGAAGCGTCCATACGAGCTTCTACCTCAAGTTACGAGCACAAGAACGCAACAATCGTAAGGAGCATCGTTATCAGTTTTAAGATATCATTAAGAGTTGAAAACCCAATGACAATACATGGACTGCATATTATATCGAAAATAAACTTTATTTTATTTAAATTTTACTGCAGGATGTAAACCTAATTTTTTATCATTAATATCGGAAAGAGAAACAACGAATTAAGTTAGTTAGCATAAATTATCCTTAGAAGTTACTTATGTCAATGCCTTCATTACTCAATGCAACTGTACAACCTGTGCTAGCATTCGGGAAAATAATTATTTTTAACGAGGAAAGAAAATTGAAAGAATTTTCTGATACCCTAATAAATAAAAACATGAGCACTGTTTCTATTTTATATATGTTAAAGATAGTTAAAAAAACAATGTATTTCGAATGAAATGGATACCATGGATATGAAACATTATTTTCTTTGAAGTGCCTTATTTTAAAATAACTACACGTTTGATATTTTAGGCATACGAGGTGCGATAACAGCGATGTATGCGGTTATACCATTAAAACAAACCTTACAAGTAAACCTTGAGTAAATGTGTAAATGTGTGTCTTTCTTGCAGTAAAACTTCAAGAAACTGTTTACTTTGAAACAAGTAGCGTATGACATAATGTTATAGTTTAATTCTTACGTCAAAGCTAAAATATTGAAATAAAGTATATGAGTCCAAATGAATCTTTGAGTTTGAATTTGTAATTTACTGGTCGTTTGCTTGGTGTGACGTGCTGATGAGTCATAAAATTTAATTATTGGTGTAGTTAACTGAAAACTTTAGTACATTTAACAGAATTGGAAGTTGTATATCAGAAAAAGGCTCAAAAATATGGAGGAAAGGTTTAAACATGTCACGAATAATGTAGATTGAAATATTTTCAAACGAAACGACCAAAAAAACATACCAATTAAGTTGGTGTATAGGAAATTTATACAGCATCGGTTTTTAAAAGTGCCTTATTATAAAATCCTCAAGTAGTAGGCATTCTACACACAGCATATGATCTAACAACGTACGTAGGTACAGGTATACGTAAACATTCACATCATACAATGAATATTACTCTGTATATGCATGAAACTGCATATGAAACTACACTTTTCAAAAATGTGTTAATTAAAAACTATAAACGATATTAAATCCTAGTAAATTGTGAATTAAAGAGGAATGCAAGGGTCTTTTTAACTTAAAGGCGATTTACATAAAAGGTGGATTATCTAGGCACAACTTAGAACTACAAATTACAAAACACATCTTAAACTGCAACAGAGCGCTAACTTGGAAAGAATTTACATACAGCATAATGTTAAACTTTGAGGTCCTAGCAGTAAGACTAAACTCTTGAACTTGAAAACATGAGTCTGAGTGAAATTCTAAATTATAATTTTTAATTTACTGGTCTTCCGCTTAGTTTTTATACTGATAATCATGAAGTTTAATTATTATTACAGATAACAGAAAACTTAACTGCGTTTAATAAAATTGGATCATACATACCAGAGAAAAACTTAGAAATGAAAGTGAAAAGCTTACAAAACATGTCATAAATAACCATTGATTTAGATCTTGATGTAATTAGAGTTGTATTAAACTGAAGTTGTGAGGTTTCACATTTACTTATTGTAAGGAAAACAATTACTGACAATGGCACATGAATTACATGATTACACTAGGAAGTGAAAACGAAAAATAGAATTATGGCTTAGATTTCGTATTCAAATACGCAAGATAAACCATATTGATAAAGATCGTTGGAGTTGTTGTAAACCGAAAGATCGAAGGTTTCCCATCCGCTTATTATTACAAAACAGTTATTCAAAATAGCAAATGAACTCCATGGCAACACTGTGAAAAACTAACTGAAACTTTTAAAGTGGAGCGAACTGACAATCAAGCACAAAGTAAAACCCAGGTAAGTTATTCGAAAAATAAAAATAAAGTTTATTACAATCAAGTTGATGCTTAACATGTGCAGTAGCATTGCGTTTTCAAATATATTAAGATCAAAGTTCCAAATAGTTGAAATACATTGGTTGACAATTCAAAAACATCCTGTTTTCACTGAAAAATACACATTAAAAATACCTGAGAGCAGAGATAATATTGACAAATAAACACGTGAACACTAATGTTAGAGGTAGATATTATTAATTTTCCACCAAAATTTCATAATTAATCATTGATAATATGATACATGTCGGTATCACTTATTTACTCAATAATATTCATTATGTGTGAAGTGCTGCAGCCATCGTAGTCGAGTGGTCTGCGGCCCGTGTTCTGTATCGGGTCTCTGCTTGTGCAGAAAGACTACGGGTTCGAAACCCGGCAATGAATACGAGCTGTTTCTCGTTTCACGCCGTCAGCTCGCACTTATCGGTAAGCCCTCAACTCCCCGCCCATGGACACATCCCAGGATCGTCGCATGGAGCTCACCATCACCCTTACTCTAAGAATGTTAACCTTAAGAATTTGAAAAACCGATGTACTAAATGTCTATGTACTGTGTACTTGATTGGAAATAAAGATTGTTTGTTTTGTTTGTTTGTTTGTTTGTTTTACGCTTTTCTCTGCTTCTGCGTATTCATAATGTACGGGTTTAAGTGTTAGCTTGTGTTTACACACATCGATGTGTTTTTCATAGTTATGTGTATACGTATTTATATCAGCTGTATTTTCAAGTTATTTAAAATTTAGCATAATTTGAATGATATGACGTCTTTTTTATTTTCATTGATGTTATCAGGTTCGTAACAGGTACATAGATTAATATTTTGCCCGTAATTTTGAACCGTATTAATATTTTTATAAGAACTTATTTATGAAAGCAATTACAATAATACAATTTATGGCTCATGGATTATAGATATGTACCACGATTATTAATGCTGATGGTATATAATTGTAGTCCTTCAGATTCTACTAAGACACACATATATGAATATATATATATATGTTTACATATATCTTATTTTGGTTGCATGGGGTTTCATTTTATTTGATGTAGGATTTTTCTACCCGTAGGATCTGTGATTCGATCAAGTAGGATATCATCGAATATCGAATATCTAAGAACATATGTTGATATAAAATATATGAATTATTTTTCCTAGAAAACTATTTTTAAGTATTTTTTAAGTATTGAGTTTTTATATGAACTACTAATTTTATAATATACAAAGCATATCGAAATGATGTTTTTGAAATCGTCGACACTCGCTATTTCATTTACCATATTATTTTAGAGACTACCGAGAGGCAACACTCACAAATCGAAAACACGTTCGTCCTACCAAGTACAACCGACGCAGAGTTAGTTCACTTAGTTGTGTCGTGGCCGTGAGTTAACAATACCTTGTGCACTGTTTTATTGTATCTTAAAAAATGGCTGATCGTAGTGAAATAATAGATGCACTTGTGTGCGCCTATGTGAGCGAAGTAGATAAATCTTTGGGAAAGAAGCTGTCCAGTAAATTCAATGCGGTGAGTCCTGGTTGTGTAATGGCGTAGTTACCATATTTCTGTCGGCGTAACCCACGTGATACCGGTATCCACGTGGTATCTTATTTTCTAAGTGGTATTCTATTTCTTTCTGTTTAATTTTATTATTTTATCCTGTGTTGTTAGATTTCTTTGTGTGTTTTGTTTTTAATTTGTTTTATAAATCCACGTGCTGGTGTGTCTTCCCGCGTGTTTTTTCCACATCATGCTTTAATCAAAGTCATTACGAAAATTTTGAGATGAAGGTCATTATTGGTTAGTGGAGACATATATTTAGTTAATTATCAATTTTTCTGCTGTTATTGAAATGTTGATGGTGAAATATTGAGAAATCGATGTCCTTTTATGTATACCGGGATGTCCATTGCTTGAGAAAGATAAGGTGAACATATTATTTAACGAAATATTTAGAAAGTTTGAGTGTTTGTGTTCAGCTTCATTGTTCATGGCATCATATCTTAATATAATTTTAGGTGAGTTCAGTAACCGTTTCATACCTAGTCATGTGTCGGCTGCTATCCATTGCATACTGTCAGTGTGGTTTTGTTTGCAGATTTTCCTAATCACAATTCAACAGTCTAATTTTCTTACATTGTGGTGCTGAACGTTCACCATAATGGATATTAATTTAAACTCAAATGTGTGCATTTGAAAATTTGAACATTTAAGCCATGCACTGAATGTATTCAGAAAACAATGGTGGGAAATGGTTGTAACCTAACTTGTAAGCTCTAACTGCCACTCTGCATGGGCTGGTTGATGCATCATTCAAGTGACCTATCAGTCACATGATATCTTTATAAACCTTCATAGTTTTATATTATTATTGAATATTAAATTTACTTAAAATAATGAGTATCTCATGTAGAAATTGAAATATCTAGTTTGATATCATAGCTTAAAGTTGATGCTGGTTACAGCAAGCCATCATTGTGCTGTCCATGTGACAATTCCATGCTGTGTTGAGGTGGTGTTAGGACCAAAAAAACATTCAAGCATAGCAGGAAGAATTGATTTCCATTTAGTGGTTGTCCATACTTGCAATTGCATCCTTGTTCTTGTTGGAAGACACTTATTGAAAAATGTAATGCAGTAAGAGGTCCATTCTGCATAATGCTTTCATTATTGTAGATCTTCTCTAATTTGAGTAATTAGAAAAATTTTACTGTATAAAAATTGTATGGAGAAGGAAATTTGAATTTCTGTTTCTAAACTCATTGATTAAAAGTTAATTTAAATCTCAACATAAACCTGTACAATTTGTCACTTTCAAAAGTAGTACTTTTGAAAGCTTCAGCATTCTAGCCCTGCAAAATGAAAAATAACATTTTTGTAACAGGACACTTTAATTCATTGGTAAAGTGGATGATTAAAGGTTCAGATGAGCTGGCACAAATACATTTTCAAGTTTAGTAATGTAATTTTTTTTTACAGTGAGACTTGAAAATTATGGCATCTTAACTGCACGAGACAAAACTCCTAAATATCACAGCTTCCTCAATGATATATGGAAAGCTTGCTGCAGTTTTGTGAACATAGAGGCTTGAGTTATCAGAGACAGAGTAGGAAGCTACTCTATCAGAGTAGTTTCCAACTGTAATGAGTAGTGTAATAACCAGTAGGACTGAGATACTTCAATGGGACATAGTGTTAGCAGTCTAGTAGACAGAATGAGTAGGCTATGAAAATAAAGTAAATTGGTCTAATTTCTTGATTAGCTGTAACCTGAAATTGACCACATGTTGGCCAGTATAAAGCCAATATTCTAAGAATGGGCTAACCATTGAAAGTAGTTCTTTTAATTGGTGTAGGTATTTAATAGAAACTATGATCAAGCCGTGGACCAGTGTTAAATGTTCAAAAAATTACTTTTATGCACCAATATTTTAAACTGATAATCTTATCATAACCATTATAATTAGTACCTACTGGACTTGCCAAAAAGGGATGAAAAAGTATGCAAGCTCCTGCCTTGCTAAGTTAAGTTGACCTATGCTTCATGGACTCCTATGATGTAACCAGTACAAGCAGCAGTGCTTGAAATGATTACTAAAGGAGATATTGTGGGCTGGGGAAGTCAAAATAATGCAGATTGGTTCACTTTATTAATACCTCATTGGTAGTACCTGGTATATTTGATGCAATTAAAATAGGCAATAAAAAAGTCTAAAATAGAAAGGTACACATAGTTTAAGATTTCACCATGAAGTTACATTAGGCAAGAAGATGCATTTTAAGTGCTGAATAATTTAACTTTAATCAATACATTGTAAGTAAGCTGAGTTTAAATGAACAAGATATAACTAACAGGTTGATAAAATAAATCTTAAAAATTGCTAATTACTAAACTTGTGAATGTTGTGCATGTTGTGAAGCTGAGTAACTTGCATATTTAATAAACATATATGAAGTGCATGATAGTGTATCACCATTTGGATAGTTCTGAAATACTTGCTCAGTTATATTATAGCCATGATATGAAAATGAGTAACAAACCTACAGTATTAAGAGGTATTTTGGCAGCTGAAGTTACCAGCCAATTCTATAGTTATATATAGTATCTACATAATACTTCATTTCTGTAGAAGGTAATTAAAAGGATGTAAATACATGATGGATGTTTTTTAATTTCGGTATATACTTTGGCGTATCTGAAATAAGAGGATTTAATGTGCTTCCTAAAGTGGATGAAATTAGTCTTTATATAATGTTTGTTAGGTTACCTGATGACTACAGATATGTCTGGTGCACGATTCTTTGATGGGTCTACAAAATTATTCTAAATGATGAAGTGATCGTGGGAAACTTCACTAGTAGTTGATCAACAAGATTTATATTTCATAAAACTGTTCTTCATGGGATAACACTAATACACACCAAACACCAATGTTGCAGCATGTTGAGTTTTTAAGTAGGTAAAGTGCATTGTAAAAACATTGACATTTTTTAGCAGACTACATAAATATAAATTAAAAATACACATTGATACAATTTGTTTCAACATCTGCTAGGATGTCTGATTGTCTGTTTTGCTGTAGCTTGATTGTTTCAAATCATTCATGGCCACTAGCTGATGGATAAAAATGCTGATAATTATCATGCAAGTGCTTGTTTGTTAGCTGTCTCATGTTTCTTGTGTAAATGATGCTAATCCAATATTTTAAATGCCACCTGGAATTTTTTACATTCCAGAACAAAAAGGTTAAGCTCTATATCTGATGTTCCTTATTTTATGACCTTCTATAGTAAATCTACTTTTACTGCTCATTTATTGCCTGTATTTTTGTCATCTTGAAGTTTTGATTAATATTGAAGACACATTCAAGTTTTGTAATGGCTCCTTTCCTGATGTAGAAAAGTTAGTCCAATATCATTTTATTACTCTAGTGTGCTCTACAGATTGTAGCATTGATACATATGAACTAACATCACTAAAAACTATACCTTTTTGCATCATACTGATGTTTACATTTTTTTCTTCCAGCCTTCTCTGCCATCTGGGTCCCCTGATGTTAGAGAAGTAGTACAGCATTTTTTGAAGTAAGTAATCATAGTTAGAGTAATCCTAGTAGTGCTCTACTATTGTTCTGGAGTGAGTTAGAGTAAGGGACATGTTACTTATTGCCTGGTGGGTGTAATGTGTATTAGCTAAGTTTAATCTACACACATGTGAACTTGGTGAGGCATGTCCAGGTTTGATATTCTTCTGTGATAGACTGCTAGGCCCAAGTAAGACAAATGAAATTACTATCATTCCATTCAAAGAACATAGACTTAGACTTAGATCGAGGGCCAGCGTTTGGCTGGGGCCTTTGTAACGG
>VCRD01004372.1:0-19220 GCA_006783055.1 Trinorchestia longiramus
TCGTGTAAATATTTATGCTGTATATTCTGTAACTATAATCCATGTCACTCGCTCTTCTTTCCAAGTGTTATGGAAAATGACCCGATAGTTATTCTTCTTAATCTAGAAATTCATTTTTAAATTCGTACATTGTTAATGCTTATGCTTCACGAGTAACTGAAGGCACAACATCCGCCGAAAATAATTCATGATTCAAGTCACAAGCTGTTTACTTCGCTGTTGCTATTCCTCTGATCATAGCGTATCATGATATATTTTTCTTTCTTCCTTCTTAAGAAAGTAGAGCTACATGATTGATCAAATGCTTTCACATTTTATCAACTCCTAGGAACAATTACTTTTCAAAATACGATACAAATCAGAGGTGAAGTGAAAGCCAATTTTTATTAGCTGCTTAAATAGTGTGTACGTACAAATGTGTTATAAACATCCTGTTACATAGACATAATGATTCGGAAGTTAGGGTAATCTCTTGATTCTTCAACATATTACTATTCATTATTTGTAGTGCGTATATCAATATGATCACGAAGAAAAACATTGAAAGATGTACAAACAAATGAACAGCTTGTCATCACCCATTCTCTCACGAATAGAAAGTGAATTTTATTCCATGTGAAAACTCTCGACATACCATTTACACAGATCAAGTAATAAAGTGGATTGCTGCAGTCAATATGGTAGTACTGCCTTTTTTCATCAATGATTCTCTTAATATAGTATTAATTTAACTGGACGAAAACTTAATACATTTCTATTTTCACAGCCAGTAACTACGCACAAGTATCTCAAATACTAAAATATGTAATAATTGTTCTACACTCTCGCTCTTCGTTTTAACTATTAAGGAAGCCCTTGGTACGCTTCGTGTCATATCACAAACTCATGTGAATACAGATCTAATTTCTCTTCATTTTAGTAATGGCATGACTGACATTAATACAGATATATACTTTTAAGGTGATACTGATGAAATAACTGATATGCATAACATCGAACACTCGACAAAAAGCGGAAAAAAGTAGATGCTTCAAAGTACACAGTAACTTATAAAGCTGCAACGCGTTCTGGTCACTTGCTCGTTTCAGCATGAAACTTGGAATGAGACGTTTATCAGTAATATACCTTACAGGGGCATTTCCGCAATAACAGTCGAGAAGACATTGTATGGCAACCCTATGCACTTGTAAAGATAAATACGATAATAAAGAAGTATCTTACAAGTAGCTGCTGTAATCTTCAACCTATACAATACCTACTTCCACACTTTTTTCAACTAACGTGCCAAGCTAATCAGACTAATGTTGCAAACTTTTAACATGGAAAGAGCTGACCTACAATCTCATTTCAGTTTTATTTCAGAACAGTATTTCATATCTACGTTAGCAGCATCACTTTGATGAATGAGCTTTCACAGCTAAGATACTCCAAGTACGTGCTTCAAACTCAACTATAAAGCATAGCATTGAGATTCATAATCGTTGACAAAAAATGCATAAAATGAAATCCTGGAAGACAAACACAGCCAAACATCTTGTACTGAATATACCTGCATTGCTAAAGCTAAGAAAACAGAAAAGTCTTACGTACGGTGGATGATTTATAGGTTGGCAGGCACAACGTATATAATCTTCATCCAAATGTAATGACGGCCAGCAGATGACTCACGTACTTGTCTTGTTGCAGATTTTTGAATCACTCTTGTCTCAGCTACACGTTGCAAAGCCATTTAGCAATATTGGCCATTCCAATATTAAGATTTTCTGGCTGCAGTTTCTCGATGCATTTCAGCAGAAGTAGGGTTGTATATGTAAAGCAAGCACGTTAATCTGCTGATAGTAGCTATACGAAGGCATTTAAGTTAAAATTAAAAAAATAAAGGTCCTAAGACATGCTGAGCTCTTACACTCCTGCTCAAACAAGAGCGAAAAAACTGAGAAGCGTCTTCTTCAACAAGTATTATATTCCTCTCGTATAAAGGCGCCTCCTCAGTCTTAAATTAGTTCAAATAATTAGATATAAAGAATTATTTTAAACGAAATCTCTACAGTGCATTACCAAAGCAAAACCTATGAACACACCGAAATCGAAAGTAATCCTACAACTTAAGAAAAGAAGCTAGCTACAACTTACGGAAAAAACATGGAAGATAATAAAAAAGGCAGAAACAAATGCAATTGTGCGCATCTTCGTTGGAATGGCAAGGCAAGAAGCCTTAAAAACAATAGGATGAAAAACTTCAAATCGATACCAGAGTGTCTACTCATGTCGCTGATGGCTCACCGATGAGTAGAAGATCGAGACACTTCTGAGGATCGAAACATCGTCGAGAAATATCAGCTATCTTCCCTACCATGATTAGGCAAACATCGGAATTTTGCGTACAGCGATTTGAGGTTGTGAAATTAGTTCTGAGACATTTCAACAGCATTTGGTAAAAAAAATTATGCTTGCACATCTAACACGCAAACTTAATCACCTTCCTATGCCTCACTAGAGTTAGATTTTAAGCATATGTGAAAAAATTTGATACCGAATGAAAGCTGTAGCTCCTGCTGTTTAAACTGAAATACATGAGCTACGGTGTTGCAATCGTATGGTTAGATTGTTAAATCCAATACATACCTGTATGGTCGCAGTTTAAAGAGCTTACAACTCGGAATACGTAAGCTTTCCGTTTGAGCAACGTACACACAGAAATATTGCTACTCAGGGCGTGATATTAGCAATATTACTCCAGTTTTTTACTCTCCTCGGAAGACTTGAGGGACATCGTGAAAAGATACGTCGGTTGGGGCACGTTGAAGAAGTAACGCGTGTTCATGGTGGCCGTGAATCCTGACTTATGGTACATCTCACGGGCCTGTAATGTACATCAACGGGTCAAAACAAATTCTAAAACAGTTCAATAGTTAAAGCTAAACAACCATTCAAGTAAAATCAAACCCTTATAAAATGGTTCTGTTAGCAAAGGTACATTGAATCCTATGTATGTAAATTGGCAATTATATAAACTCACAAACTGTCGAAGGCAATTTTATTCAGCAAATTTGAGTGTCGTTAGCAAAATCAAAACTATTTATGAGGATTTGACTACAATTATCAAAATGAATATCAATGTAAATCGTAGCAAATTTCATTAACTCGTCACTTTACGCATCGATTCCTAATTTGCTGTACTCTACATTGCGAGTACAATAAAGTTTGGAAGCATTAATATACACACAAATGGCAACGTCTCATGTTTTAGAAGGCAAGGAACTGTTTCACTTTTGATTTGTTGTCATTACAAAAGAAGTGAACAAATTCTTAATACAGCTAAGCTCTCATGCACACACTGCTAATCACGCGTCACAAAATCCAACATTTCCGTGAGTCGACACCTCAGACGATTTATGGGCGTCTTCACCTGCTGGTCGTCTGAAAGGCAAACACGCCCCATATTTCAACTGACCAATACACGCAACTAACATTACACATCAAGTAACCATCATATATTATAATACTAATTAAATGATCACGCAGATCAATCTTCATTAGTTGACTTCCAATAGAAGATAGCAGTAGCGAGTGTAATGTCTCTGTTTTCGTGTCAACATGACCTGAAAGTAATTCGATACTTTTTCGCCAATATTTTCCCTTCAATATGATCATCATAAGAGTGGCTGACTTTAGGTGAAGTGAGAGTTTGCTAGCGTTATAGAGGAATGGGAACCACAACACGAACAGTTACAATTTCACCATTACAGCAGATTATTCGATAGACTATACCACCGTGAAAAATTAACTCTTCACGTCAGTGAAATGCTGATGTCAAGAATTATTCACAGTCATAAGTATGAGTTTCGTTCGTCCGTAATTAATTGCCTGTAGAATGTCAGCTACAGCAGTCTGTTATTTGCATCACTTCGAGTGTTACATATTTAAATCGACAAAACTTGAAGCGATGGCACTCAGATATGCGTATATTTGCTCCCTATTTCAAGTGAAATAGACCTATGACCACGGTAGTCGTCATTTCTTCAAGGGTGCAATGAATTTTACATGTTAAAACATCGGCAACATGGGGGCATTATTGTAAATATAATAGATGAATGGATTTCATCCCTCAACCTCGTTGTGCTAAAGGGGTATTTTTCTATTGGTAACTTCAGAACTTCTGAGGGCACTTGATTGTACTTTAATTTAATCTAGTTACGCTGGCCGATAAGCACAATAAACTGAGCACAAATCACGAATTCACATCATGCTGCAGATATTCGCACAACTTTACCAAACATCACTGCCCATAATCCCCCTAAAATCGCCTACAAATTTCACCACCACTTCCACTCACCTGATAATGGCACTCGGTAGTGAGCAGCTCGATCCCCTTGTACTGGTGGCGGCGAGCGAAGTCGATGGCCAGCTCGAGGAGGTTGGAGCCAATGTTCCTACGACGATACTCCATCTTGACGGCCATGCGTCTCAGCCACGCTTTTCTGACGTTGTCCGAGTTGAGGCTGTGTGTGAGCGCGATGCAGCCCACCACTGACCTATGCTTGTACTCCGCCAAGTTGATCTCTCGGCGGTCTAGCTCCTCTTGAGTTACAAAGTCATACATCACCTGAAACCAATTCAATAATAAACAGCACTCTAAAAGCATGAAATTATTCACGTACATCGCAAGACTTACAGCTCAACTGATCAGCTCTTCTTGCTAATCACTCGATTGAAAGAAAACCATTAAAAAAAATAACTTCTAAAACATTTTCCCTAATTTCTAATCAAATATCAGATCAAAAAATCAACTTGGCTTACAGTTCGTATCCAGTAGTTTACGAACCTTTTTGGTGATGTTGAAGTGAGCAGAGAGCTCCGAGCCCTCCATGAAGTCGTAGACCTCAGCAACCCAGAACCCAGTGTCATCGTCCTGCTGGTACACCTGCGATATGTTGCTCAGGTCGCCGTGCAGCTCCATCACCTGCACGTGAACACATGACGTCAATGAGACGCATGACGCCAATGAGACGCATGACGCCAATGAGACGCATGACGTCAATGAGACGCATGACGCCAATGAGAATACAAACTGATGGTTCCTGTTCTGTAATGGAGTGGAGAATGTTTTCAGCATGATAACTAACAAACATAATGTCGTTCTTTTCAACAGAAAGCAGTCTAACTTGTCTGTAATCTGATCACCAATGAATGATCTTTACGCAAAGGGATCCAATATTTGAATTATTCTCACTAACCAAGGAAAGACAATAATTAGAAAACCTCGCAGAACTTAATTTAATTACTGACTGCGCCCTTTTATGCTACAAGTCAGTGAAATAAAAAACCAGTGGCGACACATAAGTACATTTCATTTACTCTTGAACTGTGTAAGGGTTTGCTCAAAATTGTAACTCGTAATTTCCACATTTCTTGTTCGGGTTAGCATCAGTTCAGGCGCAGAAGTAGAATTCCGTCTACTAATCAAACGTGCGTCTGGATTGGAGTCCACAGGTCATGACTGCGTGAGCTAGCACTAGGAGGCATAAATCTGTTAATTATGGTCTAGTCAAATGTACTAAAACCCCTTTCAACCTTTTTATTCTTTGGTTATTTGGATTAGGGTATTGGGCACACCACGGGGTTTCGTCAATTTGTTAGTGATTTGGTTACTTTTCGTAACTAATTTTGTATGTATTAAATGAGAATATCATATTTTTCAAAACAATTATTACCCTATGCTAGGATATTGGGACTGATTCCTTATGACAATAACACCTGGAGTGCTGTTAATTTGCGGAAGGTTTCCAGTGCTTCAGGCGAACATTAAATAGTAAGGGCGATGTCCTTGCAAACAGGTCTAGCCCAGAGTATTACCATTACCCAGGTTCATTCATTAATAAATTACATTCACAAACCTCAATATTTCCCGCGGAGATGGAAAGATTAGGGAAGACATATCTGAACCCATTCATCCATGTTCAGAGTAACAGTCTTACAACTCGACTGTTTTCAAGTGTAGGACACCGACCGGCCGCGTCACCACCTTTGTATTTTAACCGCAGTACCATGACAACTCTATGATTTTCTTTTCATCGTCATTGCACCACATTTTATCAAGTATCGTGAATATTCATTGGCTAACTCGATACATCAATTTATTACAGTCTCACACACTAGTATTCTGTACAGGCACATAGTAACTCCGATACACAATGTCCTCACTTCATGAATCCATCTATTCAAATCTCACTGGCATCACAAATCACTATCTGACACACAAACTACAACTCGCTAATTTTTTCAACCTTAGTTCAACACTCATTCGTTAAATCATAAAAAAAAATGTTAGTCGGCCCCCAATAAGTTTCCACCCCCTTCACTTATAATTACGGCAAAAGACCCACAGTTCCTCCCATATCCTACTTAACGTTCTTATCTTTGATAGGATGACTATTTTTATCCCTCTGATCTGCACTCACAAAACAATAAATGTTTGCGTTCATGGGAAATAGGTTCAAATGATGAAGTAAAAACTTTTACAAAGGTAATACAGTGTGGCCCATATGTAAGGTACCTTTTTAAAATTATCATAGCTATAAAACTAAAAATAGTAAAGAGATTTGGTTAATTCAGAATGAAAGAAGAAATTTCAAAGTTTAATATAAATTTATAAATGAAACAATAAATATGTTTAACTATGGGATACAATATCTTTTAAAAGACCCATCATTAGTCAAACAATGGCGTGCTCTTTCAACGGTGCTGTTCATTACTTTCCTTAATGTCTCTAGGGAAATGTTGTTGATCTCTTGGATGATGTTTAGTTTTAATTGCTGTAAAGTATCAGGCATTTCAATGTAAACATTTTCCTTCCAGTATCCCCAGAGAAAAAAATCAGGAGCCCTTAAATCTGGAGATCGAGGCAGCCACGGTATATCACCAAAACGAGAAATTATTCTTTTTGGAAAAATTGCTTTTAACATTTGCATTGTTTCTTTGGCTGAGTGCGCTGTAGCTCAATCTTGTTGGAAAAAGGTAATCTCTGTGTTATTATGGGCCACCCTGTATGTATGATAAATTAGCAATAAAATAGTAAACTAGATGACTACTAGATAGACTGGGCAGACCTTGATCGCGTGAGCAGCGTAGATGGCGATGTACACCACGGCAACCGCAACAGGTATTAGCGTCACGCACAACGTGAGAGGGATGCTGAAGCCTATGAAACCCACTGCAATGGATAAGAACGCCATCTGCCCAAGAAACATTGAATTAAACTTCCTTAAATTATGTAATGAACAGGATTTAGAAAATAGAGTTCATTTCACACCGCCGTCTGAGGAGACTAAAATAGTTCGTGGATGCGTCTGTGAAAATACTAATAAGTTCGACTTTTGAGATGCTGACATTTGGAAAATAAGTAGACGATGCAAAATAGCTACGTTATCCGGAAATATTAATAAAAAACTTAGATTGAAAAAAAAGTTTAAATGAAGGGAATGGCGCTCAACAGTAGTTCAGAAAATACAAACAATATTATCATATCCACTGCTTAATCGCAATCTTCACTCGATCGAGGTGATCATCACAAAGGAACTCCCTAAATATAATATTTTGTACGAGTAGTGTGCATGTGGCACACAAGGCCACAAAATTGTAGTCTCGGCGTTATATTTAAGACAGTAATGTGAAAAAACACACACTCCTCCGTCTTCAACACAAGAGTACAGAGAAAAAATCAGACCAGAAACGTAGATATTTGAAAAAAATTGATGGATTAGAACTTCCATCTAACAAATTAAAAGAAACTTCTAGTCCGTTGCTTAAAAAAAGATAAAGGTCACAGGAAAATAAAGTAATCAAGTAGGCACTGAAGCACGAATCTGATGTCAATGAAAATATTTGCAAGGAAACCTAGCGTCTCCTACGCCTCAAAAATAAGAGCTTACATATGTGTTTTACTGTAATTAATAAAGTATTCGCTTGTACCAATTATTTATTTTCAACGACAAATAATTAGGATACAGCTTTTATGACAGTATTTTCCCAAAACGAAGCTTATTAGTGTGTTGAACTGCAAAATAATTAGTGCAGATCTGCACTGAACCAAACAAGCATTCGAATCGGACCAATACTCCTCTGCTACTTCCGCACACAATAGGTAGCATATCGCTAACTTTTAAGCAACATTGAGCGGGAAAAACAATAAATACATTACAAATGACAAAACCTAAAATTTTTATTGTTCTAATTGTTTGTCATTGTATATGATGGGTAGAGATATTAAAAAACTATAGAGCACAATTAAGCAATGTACTGATCACGATATCAAATTACCAACTGCAATATTCATCGGCCAAGCTAAAGAAATTGGCTCTTGTCTAACACGTTGTTAGGCAAGTTTTACAAATGCACATATATTCAATTCTTCACAATATGAAAAAGCATATGAATTAAGATTGTTCTCTCTTAGTAAAAGAGGGAGTGAATATAAGATATTCTTGAGGAACTAACATCGAATAACATACGTTAAATTATATTCTGATCATTACACCGAAAGACCAGGACCAAGCTGGTCAAAAGCAGCGCTTTGAACGATAAACATCACTTTCCATTCAAGAATTTGAAAAGACCAAAAGACACGAGTTCGTGCTCAAGCAGGCGCCCACAGACAAGATGCAACGGATATCACCTCCACAAACTAATGAGAAAGTATGGGAAATAAAGCTTCACAAATGCTAAAATGAAAACCAAAAGCAGACTTCTCAAGCAGGGCTGCTTTATCTACTGCGATAAGTTGACTGTCTCTCTGAGAATACTAGGGATGCCACTTGCACAGACACTATTTGCAAAATAACAAAACGATTGCTCATAAGAAAGTTAACTCCTATAAAACCGGAAGAAGAAAAAATGCGTTACCTGGAGGAAAATTTCTGAAAAAAGAGCTTTCATGAAGTACTCTCCCATGGGCTCCATGGTCGCGTCATTGATGATCTTCTGCACAAAATAAAATTCGTAAAATAAAAATCTAAAATGAAGCAAACACAGTTTTTGTAAACACACAATTATATTGTTATAATAAGAGCACGTAGTCAGCACGCTTTAATGGTGTTGAGGGCAGTTAATCAAATTACTGAGGCCGTTGCCGAGATCCAACAGAATCACGAAATCCACTGATGTGTATGCTGCCTATTCCACATACCGTAACAATGATCATGCAGCTTGGCAAGATAAAACATGAAATTGTCTTCGATTTCATCATATTTACGCTATATTCACACGAGTTCGAATAGAAATTGAAATTCATTGGAGAACATCAGATAATATTGAACAGATTGCAATAGTAAACTGAGCTATGACTGAGTGAGGAAACTCTGTACTATAAAAATATATAATTATAATAGGTACGTATACAGTGAAACACGGGCACTGGTTTTCAAAGGTAACCCAACGATATATTTTCTAAAAACGTACAATTCAGACAAATATGTTTTTCGCAACCCTAGTAAAACCAGTAGGGTACACAAACTGAATCTTGCAATGCCATAGGTTGTTCGGAAAATAGTGGCCGATTTCAGAAAAAAATTCTATTTGTGAAGAAATTAGCACAAATGTTTTCATTAGTCAAAGTCTGATCGCAAGAAAGGCATGCATCTTTGACATCGATCAACCAGATCATTTACACCTCGTTGATTAACAATCTTCCTGCTTTAATCCTGAGAAATCCTTGAACACAGATCCTACTTCTGCTTTGAGAATAGAATAGAATAGAATGAGGCTATAGGAACGAACCTTCTGGCCCATTCTTGGGTCGGATAATTACTTCGATAATTATTCGATTGTTTACCCAAGTCCCATGCCGTATTTCTAGCCGCGTCAACCATGTCGGCAGCGGGATTCGAACCCGGGTCTTCCCGCTCGCAAGCAGATTCGCTCACCAGTCGACCAAGCTGGTGATAGGATCCGAAATAGGATCCGGCTACATTTGGATCCGAAAATTTTATTCATCATAAAAGTGTCCAGATGTTTTAAAAAATGGTAGTCTGGGGTGAAAAGTCCGGCGAATAGGAAATATGAGGCAGTCTCGTATCTCAAGTCTGCGGGTTTTTGCATCATCATCCTGACAACATGTGGGCACATATTGTCGAGGAACAGACACGTTCATTAGATGTTTAAATGTTCGTTATCAAGAGTGCATGTCCGTCTCCTAGCTTCTTCATCTTTAAGGTTCTGATCACCAAGACGGAATTTCTGAAACCACCTTCGTACTATCTGATTCCTTGTGAACCCCCTTTCTCCATGTTCTGTCGATATTAAAAGCAAAATAAAAAATTTTCATGTTCATAATTAAAAGCTTATATGCTTTAAGAACATTTTCTGGAAGAAATAGGAAGAAAATCAATAAAGACGGGTCATGAATCATAACTATAATGTAAATTGAGGTTTACCTACAATACCTTCACAAATTGAGTTTCAAAACTGCATTCCTGAAACGGAGAGTATTTTCCAAACAACCTAATACCTTAACTCGAATGCGCAGAAGATTCTTGTATAACTGTGAAACTACAGAATACTTGTACAAGTCAACTCTAAACTTTCTTACAGTCATCGATGAATGTAACGGAAAAATGTTCAAGCTCGCTTACTCCAGTAAATACTTGCCAGGTTCTTATCCACGATAGAAATGAAAACAATATCCATCATCCAGTTCATGTAACAACAAAGGAGAGCAAACTACAAGGAAAAGGAAGCAAACAACAAAGAAGAACGAACAACACCTTTAAAGCACTGAATATGTTGCTTCGTAAGCACTGAAAATGAACTATCTATACAAACATCATCCATTTCAACAAAAAAACAGCGAAAACCAGATTCATTTCCACTAATTACCACCTCTACACTTGTACGAAACATACCGTAAACTTTTCCTTACCTTGACAGCAATTTCGTCCTGTTGTTTGAAGGGTCTGAGGAGACAGAGACCAGGCTTTGAGGACACTGTAGAGTCATCATCGTTCTCTTCATTGGAAGGCAACAGTGCCTCGCGTAGTGACTGGTCATCCATGTTGTATTAAGAAAACTAGAGTGCACTCTTATATTGTTAAGCTAGTTGATTACCAAGGCAAATATTACTGAGTTGAGTTTAGTGTATATCTAGAATAGGCAGAGAAAAAATATGAACTTGATTAATCATTGAAAAATGAATACAGCTTTGTATGATAACAATAATTCCCTTTAGTCCGACAGCAAAGAACCACTTACGGGAACAAGCTGAATAAAAGAAATATGCTACATTTTTGTAAAATCGATATCTGAAACAATCAATCTGTTTTCGAGAATGAAAAACTATTGATAGTAAAAACTTACTTTTCCTCACAAAAAACATTTCAAACACAGCGTCAAGATGATGAATTTTAGGATTGAATTTGCCGGTACGCATAAGTGAAGAGTTCAACCTCTATTTAAACCAGACTATAACACGTGCAAGTAATGCGAGGAAACAAATTAAGCCTGCAACTAGTAACTACGCCCATACAATTTCACAACCATCGATTTGGGAACATAATAATAACGAGCTTATTAGAAGGCTTATTATTAGACGGGCAAATGCGAATAACATTCAATTACCCACAGCAAATTAGCTCTTACACGACGGAGCAAAACTAATTATAAATATACGAAACAACGTACGCATAGCACTTGCGAACTTTAGATTATAACTTCTTGTAACTCAATCACTAACACAAATACTGACATTATCGTAACAAATAGTTGCACCCACTGGGCTGCCCAGCACTGTCAAACTCATCGTGATCAATTCAAAAATTAAAAAGTCTTCCAAAACGACTACCTTCAAAAACTTGTCTTCAGAAACCACAGAAAAATACACTAAGTTTTCCTAGACCACTTATAATGGCATCTTTTTAGATTTTAACCCGCTTCGTTTCGCATTTCTAGTTTATAGACTACCTTGTGATAAAGATTACAAGTCGGAAGCAAATAACACTGTAGAATAGCGATATATGCAGCAGTGATGTTCCAAATACTGATTGTATATGGCCTGAGAGTTACAAAGTCTCAGCAGTTAAAAAGTAAGATTTGTTAATTATAATAGCGTAAGGCACAACAAAATACTATTAAGCTACTCCAAAAACACTCAGGCGCTCAGTATATTTTCCGTGAACAAAATCTGGCGAAGTAAAAAGCTTGAGCTGAACCTATCAGTTGTGCAGCCATCCCTTAGCTAACGTGCAGGTTTTCCCTGCTACGACGAAATGATTTAGTCTTAATACGTTGACTCCGAAGAGGTACATATGTGTACCACTTAGGTTAGGTTCTGTAATTTTTTCAGATCCTTCTAGTGACTATGCGTACAAAGTGAAGATTTACACCAATCAGGCAATCGGAGGCAAAGTGTTAAATGAAGAGTTGGACTGAGCGCTGGGGGGTCGTCAAGGCCCCGACGGGATTGACGCCTCAAAGTTCAAGCAGATACAGAAGTCATACGAAGCGTGCAATCCCGCTGCTCTGCAGTGCATAACAGAATTTAGATATCCAAGTGCAGGGAGTTTGCATAAAGATTCATTAAAAAAATAATCTAAAAAATTTTTGGCTCATGTAAAACACTCAATTTTTCTCAGTGCATAACCTACATTATTTTTTGTTTATGTGTTAGGTCAGTTTGTTTGAAAGAACGTTATCCAACAATTGCGTCGAATATAAACCGTCACAATAGTTACTTTCAAACACGCTGGGTTTCAAAACCAGGTTTCATGAAATGTGATCTTACAATGCATACCCAGTAGCAGTCATGCAGCTCGCAATGCTCTCCACACAGCAGGCGTACTCTTTGTATACGACCACTGAACATGACAATTAGTCATAATTTTATTACAAGAACACATGGGGTTCAAGTGCAAACTACAAGCACCCAAGTGAAAAAATTTCTTTTGGTGAAATAATGGTAACTAAATAAAATAAAAATTAAAGAATATTAGGAAAAATGGATAACAAAGTATGCAAATCGTGTTTCATATAAAACGAGCCACCTACGAAAATAGTCATTGCACATCACTTAATAAAAACAAACACACGCTAGAAAACAGTAAATGGTCGCATATAAAACAATGATTATTCGAAAAACCATAAAATTCGAATATATATACATGTTACAACAATTTTCTACTTAGAAGAATCATTCAATAGTCAAGAGCCTTAACTTTCTAAGTAAATCGAAGGTTTTAAAGTGAAAACTCGGAACCTATGGAGTTCGAAGACCATGCACTTAACACCGCCACGAATAAATTCGAAGTAAAAGTTGCTAACTAGTCTGAAGAAGACTTTTTTGTAACCACCCGTGATCCAGATTTGAGCAGCTGGTAATACTGATGAGGTGTGCTGAAGTTGAGACCCACATCTACTGGGTTCAGGGCCCGGCGCATCCAGCTGTCAGTGAAACCAGGAGCCAGCACTGCATTATCAGCATCCTTGGCAACTCGGCTGTCAGAGCAATATAGACTGGGAGTGACAGCTGGCTCATGGCGAACAGCAGGTACACAGGCAGATGTGTTTATGTTGGAATATCCACACATTTCTGATTTTGGTGTAGATGGAGTATTTCCATTTATATATTTACGATAACTACCAGCTTTTGAAGGAGATGAAACTGTGTCAATAACGGATGCGAGATAAATTTTCGGGTCCAAAGAAGAAGCACTATGAATGAAAGACTTCGTGCAAACTTTACGTTTTGAAGTAGAAGTTAGGTTCTCGATGTTTTCAGAGCTAATAGAAGGACTTTTAGTTACTTTTGTTTCAGATAAAACAGAAATGCGTTGCTTGTAGGGATCTGCATTTATTTCTGTTCTATTTTCTGATAACAAACGCGAACTGTTTCGGAACTGATCATCATCTTCTGTCGAAAGCTCATGAGGCGTAAAACTCTTATTATCTTTGGTTGAAGACGATAATGAGCGAGAAATTACCCCATTTTCCTGAAATGGGGAACGAAAAGATGAAATTAAATCCTTTTCTCGGTTTAAAAATAAAGATGCAGAGGAGTTTGCGTTTTTTTCCGCATCAGATGTCACTGATGTAGATGAAAAGACTCCATTCGTGTTTGACGCTCCTGCTTTAGGTCCGCTCAACAAATTACTGGCACTTCTTTCAAGATTTTGCAATTTGTCTTCTGCAGCACGTTGTACATTTGTCCTACTAGCACAGCTGGATGAGGATCGCTTTGATTTCTTGGAAATTTTGTTTGCACCAAAACTGTTGCTTTGCTTCTTGCACCCAAAAGTAACATTCATTTGTGGGGCTGGTTCACAAAAACTCTGCGTTCGACAAAGCAGCTTTCGAATTTTATCTTTGGAACACATTTGTAAAGGGCCGGAATAATTCGTTTTTTCCAATTGCCTACTCTTGAATTTTAATAGCGGTTCATGCTCAGGTCTTTTAATGAGGCTCTTTTCTGTTGAAACTAAATTGACCGGGTTTAACCTAATTTTACTTACTTTTGCTAAACTCTTTGATACAAAGCTATGAACAGAACTAATCTTCATAGGACTAGATACTTCAAGCATGTTTTGTACAAAATGAGAGGAACCTGATCTTTGGTTTCCAGGATATTTTGGCACAGCACTTGTGGGCGGATTGGTCACAACACCCAAAGAACAAAACTCCACACTTTCAGTAGACCCTGAAGTGCTATGATTACTTACCTTCACATTTCGAACGTGTTCCGCATGGGTGGCACAGTCGAAAGTCTCAGGATCAGCATTAGCCTGTGACGAAGGGTCGTTATTTTTAGGAGTCACTCCACAAACTGCTCTACCTGAGGGCGTAGTGCTGGACGCAGACGAACAAAACATACCTGAACTCACGGGACTCATAGAATTAGAGTCTGCCTCAGTCGAGTCAACTAAAGCTCTATCCTGATATTCACTATCCTTCGACAAGCTTTTAAAAGAATTAAGCGAAGTTGAAGACGTTTTAAAACGGGATTTGTTCAAGTTCATCCAAACTATGGAAATATCTTCACTATCCATTGCATAATTTTGCTGAGTGACATCGTCCTCAAAACTTTCATTGCCTATTTGATTAACTGGCCTCGTTACAAAAAAGGAATTATTTTCACTCGGTACGCCTTCTTCCTGAAAATTTAAATCTGGGCTTCGAGCAACTGATTTTTTTCTGCTCAACCAACTTGAAGCTTTCTTACCAGAAACTGAAATAATTTTGTTTGCACAGATATTAGCAGCACAATCATTTTCATGAGAATCACAGACTTTCTTTTGTGGATCAAATTTTCCCATAAAATGGTGATGAATAGAACTTTTTTTTAATTTACTTTCACTAAAATGAGTTAATGATACATTCTGATCATCTCGATTGGACCCAGGATTAGAGATATTCGAATATGTTTCAGATTCTGAAGCAGTTTGAAAATTTTCTTTCTTAATGTGGACTCTTCCAAGCTCAATGTTTGAAACCCAATTACTATCGCCATTTTGTTCTACTGCAGAGGAATTTTCAACATATTCTTGATTTATTTTCTTACTAGCACTCATATGTACCTGCTCAATATCATCGGGAGTCAATTTCCTTTTCTCAGTTAAATCACAGCAACCGCGTATACTTTTCTCAACATTTTCTTCCCTGAATGGAATGTCTTCTATAACCCGATCCACACAGCTAACAGTGGCTAGCTTTTCATCACGCAAGACCTCCATGGAATTTATCCCATCATTCAACTTCTCTTCATTTAAACGTTCACAGTCATCAGTCAAAACTCTTCCATTTTCTCCATTGTTCACTGCTGTTTCAGTTACAGGAGTGTCTGACGCAGCTTGGTCGAGCAGGGCAGCGAGAGTGAGTCGACAAGCGAAGGAAGCACGACCGTCACAGGCCACTCTAATAACGGCCTTCCGTACAGACGGAGA
This sequence comes from Trinorchestia longiramus, assembly GCA_006783055.1. NCBI lineage: Eukaryota > Metazoa > Arthropoda > Malacostraca > Amphipoda > Talitridae > Trinorchestia > Trinorchestia longiramus. Next base: position 15,924 of record VCRD01004372.1, read on the forward strand.
ACGAACACCACACACACGCAGCACTCGGTCCAGGGAGGCTGACCTCGGTGACAGCATGACCGACTCTGGAGGCAGTGAAGTAGGGGCCTTTGAAGAAGCACAAGAATAAAGAGAAGTAGAAGAAGAGGAACAGCAGGAGGTGGAAGGAGAAGGAATAGGACGCGAAGTAGTGGACCATGAAGGAGCAATCGAACATACACTTGACGAAGAAGTAGTCGATCTTAAAGAAGATGAAACGAATACTAAATGCGAAGTAGAAAAAATAGTAGATGATACAGGATCTAGAGAAAATGAGTGCGATGTATGAGGAACTAAATGAGGAAAAGAGATAGAAGGAGAATGAACAGACACTGAACAACTAGGGAATGTACTACTAGGGAATGTAGGAAGTGAATGTGAAATTGGAGACGAAACTTTTGATTCATCTGTATTTCTAATTGAATGTGAGCCTTCTTCAAACGAAGGAAATGATGATCGTTTCCCATCAAGCGATTGTTTCCTTGAACATAAACCAGTTATTTTTTCCTCGATTGAAGCCTTTGATACTTCAGCTTCTAACGGGGAATCATTTAAAGTTTTTAAATTTGCTTTTACTCCGGATGAATCTTCGAATTTACTAGGAAATTCAAACCGGTACTCTTTTTCTGCTGAACAAGTACTACTCACAGCAGAAGGTTCTCTTTTTTCACAACTAAAATTTTTATTAGGAATTTCTAACAAAGTACATTGAGAGTCTGGTCCAGCTTCCACCAAGTCATTCATACTGAACGAGTCACACTGAATTAACTTTTGTGTCTTCATATTGACCAAACTTCTCGATCGAATAGGCGTAAGGCAAAGACGATCCTTTTCAGGTAACGGGTCTACTCCGAATTCTTGTAAATGTTTGGCGTCTCGATGCGTTCCTTGAATTTCTGCAATATCTTCACTAAAAGTATCAGTAGGAACAGACCCTAAAACAGGATTAACATTTTCAGAACCTTTAGATTTAGGGCTCTGAAAATTAGGCTTTCCCACACCAATACTAAAAACAGAAGTTTGTGTAGGACCACATTTCTTATTAATAAACCTAACGCTTGCGTCACTCCGTCCAATTCTGGGCGTATTTTCGGAAGCACCACGGGTTAGATGAAGCATATCATTATTCTGACGATTACCACTCTGTAAACCAAGCCCCGATTTAGAACTGTTTTCATCACTTGCACTCGACACAAGACGCTGCGTACTCTGAATGACACTACAAGAAGCCTCACGCAACACCACAGAATGAGAAGGAAGTTCAGACGAGCAGGAGTGAGCCACCACTGCACCAGGTCCTTCAGAAGAGGGAGACGCCATGCTGGCTGCCACAGCAAAAGGACATCCCCCACAGTCTCCAGGCTGTGCCGACATGCTCTGAAACAGTATTTATCGTAAGGCTCATAACTCATCTTATGCATCTAATGCTTAGAATTGTATTTTTCTGTAATTCATAAGATAACCATTCAACAATGTAATGAAAATAAAGACGCAAAACATGGTATATGTTTTAGTTACCGCATCTCGGACGATCAACAGAGTAGCTAGCCAGAATGTTTCAAGTCTCACTGCCGTCTTTGGAGTCAGTGCACAGCGTAATCGTCGTCATATCACCTACTTGACGTGACAATGATAATGAATATTAATAAATTCAACCTCCGAATATCTCTTGGGATCCACGAGCATCTCCGTGGACACAGGTAGGCGTTACAAATCCGTGGGAATTTTTTTTCATAAAATGCTATGCATTCCTTCCGAATTGGTTTCAAATAGTAAATTTTTTTTTCTGGTTTGTAAAGGTATTTTAATTGACTTGTTTCCACTATTTTAGACCTCAACCAATTAAAAAATATGGTGTATTTTGTGTCTTAAGACTTAATACCTGTTTTGACTACCTGCTTTGATTTCATCTTATGAGGCAGCATACTCTTTTTCTGCTGAACAAGTTATATTTACAGCATAAGGTTCATTTTTCTTCAAACTAAAATTTTTACTAGGAATTTCTAACAAAGTAGGAGGTTTTTTATTACCCATTATTCAATTTCTAATGAACCAAAATTAAACTCGCTCATGATTAGTTACTCTAGACTGTAGACTTGAGGGTATATTTGGGCCTACCAAGCCTTAGTAAGTTTTCACGACTGCATGGGGCAATGTACTAATACGGACTCATAATTAATTGTAGGGTACGACAATAAACCTTCATTTTTTAAAGGAAGTTCCTTTCAAAAAAAGAATTTATGAAGAAGTACATGATGTTAAATTGAAGGAAGTGGACCGTGCAAGAAGTAGGAAGCCCATCCTCAGTTAAGAACTATCTTTTCCTTACAGTTTCTGGTAACATTTCCCAAATGAAGGTAAAATACCTGTAGACGTAAATACTTGTAAATGAAATTAATTCATAATGAGAAACAACAGCATACGAGAAAATATAGTTTCAGTTTCTCAATCTATCTGCAATGAAAAGGATTTTCGATGAGCAATGAAAGATTTATGAGTAGGTCACATCTAGAATGAATATTGAGGTCATATACTAGTATACATAAACAAGAAATATTCAATCGAAGATGCAAAAACTTCACTTAAGCATCAGATTCCCAACGACAAAGTGCTACATGTATTTCTTTAAGTATATATTTTATATTTAAAGAATACATTTATATACATATGGGTGTATCTATGATCGTAATAGCTTTTTATTAGTACATCCCAAAATATGTAAAAACAGATATTTTTGACAGATATAAATGCAAGTAGAAAGAGAAACCCCATCAAAAAATAAAGTTAACCTGTTGGCATATGAGCTTCTTGAGAATCAGTTAAATTGGCCCTGTGACTGCAATAAATGATAAAATTTCTTATGTTTATTCACCAATCACTAGTTCACCAATTTTTTTCACACCCCTAACACACCTGAAGCAATGTCAATGAAAAAATAATTAATGGTAAACACTTTTTGAACTATCAAAAAGACGAACTCTTTGAAAATATCATCTGTATGTCAATGAAAAGATAAATTATAAAGCACGCAGTTTTGTATAAAAAACGTTCACATAAAATTGATTACTTCAAAAAATAAATAATCAAGTCAGCAGTACAGAACTTTAAAGAAGCATTACCAAGAGCCACAGCATGAGCAGAATGACAAGCATTACAAGAAGTGATCACTGCACCAACAATCCAGAAGTGATCACTGCAACAACAGTCCAGAAGCAACCACTGCAACAACAGTCCAGAAGCAACCACTGCAACAACAGTCCAGAAGCAACCACTACACCA
>VCRD01004372.1:26625-43171 GCA_006783055.1 Trinorchestia longiramus
CTGGTTTTGAAGCTCAGCGTGTTTGAAAGTAACTATTGTCACGGTTTATATTCGACGCAATGGTTGGATAACGTCCTTTCAAACAAACTGACCTAACACATAAACAAAAAATAATATAGGTTACGCACTGAGGAAAAATTATGAGTGTTTTACATGAGCCAAAAATGTTTTTAGATTATTTTTTTCATGAATCTTTGTGCAAACTCCGTGCACGTGGATATCTAAATTCTGTCATGCACTGCAGAGCAGCGGGATTGCACGCTTCGTATGACTTCTGTATCTGCTTGAACTTTGAGGCGTCAATCCCGTCGGGGCCTTGACGACCCCCCAGCGCTCAGTCCAACTCTTCATTTAACACGTTGCCTCCGATTGCCTGACTGGTGTAAATCTTCACTTTGTACGCATAGTCACTAGAAGGATCTGAAAAAATTACAGAACCTAACCTAAGTGGTACACATATGTACCACTTCGGAGTCAACGTATTAAGACTAAATCATTTTGTCGTAGCAGGGAAAACCAGCACGTTAGCTAAGGGATGGCTGCACAACTGATAGGTTCAGCTCAATCTTTTTACTTCGCCAGATTTTGTTCACTGAGAAAATACTGAGCGCCTGAGTATTCCTGGAGTAGCTTAATAGTATTTTGTTGTGCTTTACGCTATTATAATTAACAAATCTTACTTTTTAACTGCTGAGACTTTGCAACTCTCTGGCCATATACAATCAGTATTTGGAACATCACTGCTGCATATATCGCTATTCTAGAGTGCCATTTGCTTCCGGCTTGTAATCTTTATCACAAGGTAGTCTATAAACTAGAAATGCGAAACGCAGCGGGTTAAAATCTAAAAAGATGCCATTATAAGTGGTCTAGGAAAACTTAGTGTATTTTTCTGTGGTGTCTGAAGACAAGTTTTTGAAGGTAGTCGTTTTGGAAGACTTTTTAATTTTTGAATTGATCACGATGAGTTTGACAGTGCTGGCAGCCCAGCGGGTACAACCATTTGTTACGATAATGTCAGTATTTGTGTTAGTGATTATAATCTAAAGTTTGCAAGTGCTATGCGTACGCTGTTTCGTATATTTATAATTAGTTTTGCTCCGTCGTGTCAGAGCTAATTTGCTGTGGGTAATTGAATGTTATTCGCATGTGCCCGTCTATTAATAAGCCTTCACTATTGCTCGTTATTATTATGTTCCCAAATCGATGGTAGTGAAATTGTATGGGCCTAGTTACTAGTTGGAGGCTTAATTTGTTTCCTCGCATTACTTGCGCGTATTATAGTCTGGTTTAAATAGAGGTTGAACTCTTCACTTATGCGTACCGGCAAATTCAATCCTAAAATTCATCATCTTGACGCTGTGTTTGAAATGTTTTTTGTGAGGAAAAGTAAGTTTTTACTATCAATAGTTTTTCATTGTGGAATACAGATTGATTGTTTCAAATATCGATTTTACAAAAATGTAGCATATTTCTTTTATTTAGCTTGTTCCCGTTAGTGGTTCTTTGCTGTCGGACTAAAGAATTATTGTTATCATACAAAGCTGTATTCATTTTTCAATTATTAATCAAGTTCATATTTTTCCTCTGCCTATTCTAGATATACACTAAACTCAACTCAGTAATATTTACCTTGGTGATCAACTAGCTTAACAATATAAGAGTGCACTCTAGTTTTCTTAATACAACATGGATGACCAGTCACTACGCGAGGCACTGTTGCCTTCCAATGAAGAGAACGATGATGAATCTACAGTGCCCTCAAAGCCTGGTCTCTGTCTCCTCAGACCCTTCAAACAACAGGACGAAATTGCTGTCAAGGTAAGGAAAAGTTTACGGTATGTTTGTACAAGTGTTGAGGTGGTAATTAGTGGAAATGAATCTGGTTTTCGCTGTTTTTTTTGTTGAAATGGACGATGTTTGTATAGATAGTTCATTTTCAGTGCTTACGAAGCAACATATTCAGCGCTTTAAAGGCGTTGTTCGCTCTTCTTTGTTGTTTGCTTCCTTTTCCTTGTAGTATGCTCTCCTTTGTTGTTACATGAACTGGATGATGGATATTGTTTTCATTTCTATCATGGATAAGAACCTGGCAAGTATTTACTGTAGTAAGCGAGCTTGAACATTTTTCCGTTACATTCATCGATGACTGTAAGAAAGTTTAGAGTTGACATGTACAAGTATTCTGTAGTTTCACAGGTATACAAGAATCTTCTGCGCCTTCGACTTAAGGTATTAGATTGTTCGGAAAATACTCTCCGTTTCAGGAATGCAGTTTTGAAACTCAATTTGTGAAGGTATTGTAGGTAAACTTCGATTTACGTTATAGTTATGATTCATGAGCCGTCTTTATTGATTTTCTTCCTATTTCTTCCAGAAAATGTTCTTAAAGCATATAAGCTTTTAATTATGAACATGAAAATTTTTTATTTTGCTTTCAATATCGACACAAGGAATCAGATAGTACGAAGGTGGTTTCAGAAATTCTGTCTTGGTGATCAGAACTTTAAAGATGAAGCTAGAAGACGTACATGCACTCTTGATAACGAAGATTTAAACATCTAATGAACGTGTCTGTTTCTCGACAAAATGTGCCCACATGTTGCTAGGATGATGCTGTAAAAACTCGCAGACTTGAGATACGAGACTGCCTCATATTTCCTATTCGCCGGATTTTTCACCCCCGGACTACCATTTTTTGAAACATCTGTACACTTTTATGATGAATCAAATTTTCGGATCCAAAGCAGAAGTAGGATCTGTGTTCAAGGATTTCTCAGCATTAAAGCAGGAAGATTGTTAATCAACGAAGTGTAAATGATCTGGTTGATCGATGGCAGAGATGCATGCCTTTCTTGCGATCAGACTTTGACTAATGAAAACACATTTGTGCTAATTTCTTCACAAATAGAATTTTTTTCTGAAATCAGCCACTATTTTCCGAACAACCAATGGCATTGCAAGATTCAGTTTGTGTACCCTACTGGTTTTACAAGGGTTGCGAAAAACATATGTGTCTGAATTGTACGTTTTTAGGAAATATATCGTTGGGTTACCTTTTAAAACCAGTGGCCGTGTATCACTATATGAGTACCTATTATAATCATATATTTTTATAGTACAGAGTTTCCTCACTCAGTCGTAGCTGAGTTTACTATTGCAATCTGTTCAATATTATCTGATGTTTTCCAATGAATTTCAATTTCTATTCGAACTCATGTGAATATAGCGTATATATGATGAAATCAGAGACAATTTCATGTTTTATCTTGCCAAGCTGCATGTTCATAGTTAGGGTATGTGGAATAGGCAGCATACACATCAGTGGATTTCGTGATTCTGTTGGATCTCGGCAACGGCCTCAGTAATTTGATTAACTGCCCTCAACACCATTAAAGCGTGCCTACGTGCTCCTATTATAACAATATAATTGTGTTTATAAAAACTGTTTGCTTCATTTTAGATTTTTATTTTACGAATTTTATTTTGTGCAGAAGATCATCAATGACGCGACCATGGAGCCCATGGGAGAGTACTTCATGAAAGCCCTTTTTTCAGAAATTTTCCTCCAGGTAACGCATTTTTTCTTCTTCCGGTTTTATAGGAGTTAAATTTCTTATGAGCAATCGTTTTGTTATTTTACAAATAATGTTTGTGCAAGTGGCATCCCTAGTATTCTCAGAGATACAGTCAACTTATCGCAGTAGATAAAGCAGCCCTGCTTGAGGAGTCTGCTTTAGGTTTTCATTTTAGCATTTGTGAAGCTTTATTTCCCATACTTTCTCATTAGTTTGTGGAGGTGATATCCGTTGCATCTTGTCTGTGGGCGCCTGCTTGAGCACGAACTCGTGTCTTGTGGTCTTTTCAAATTCTTGAATGCAAAGTGATGTTTATCGTTCAAAGCGCTGCTTTTGACCAGCTTGGTCCTGGTCTTTCGGTGTAATGATCAGAATATAATTCAACGTATGTTATTCGATGTTAGTTCCTCAAGAATATCTTGTATTCACTCTTTCTTTTACTAAGAGAGAACAATTTTAATTCATGTGCTCTTTCATGTTGTGAACAATTGAATATATGGGCATTTGTAAAACTTGCCAAACAACATGTTAGACAAAAGCCAATTTCTTTAGCTTGGCCGATGAATATTGCAGTTGGTAATTTGATATCGTGATCAGTACATTGCTTAATTGTGCTCTATAATTTTTTTGATATCTCTACCCATCATATACAATGACAAACAATTAGAACAATAAAAATTTTAGGTTTTGTCATTTGTAATGTATTTATTATATATTCTACAAAATTCGTTTGTTGTTTTTCCCGCTCAATGTTGCTTAAAAGTTAGCGATATGCTACCTATTGTGTACGGGAGTAGCAGAGGAGTATTGGTCCGATTCGAATGCTTGTTTGGTTCAGTGCAGATCTGCACTAATTATTCTGCAGTTCAACATAGTAAAAAGCTTCGTTTTGGGAAAATACTGTCATAAAAGCTGTATCCCAATTATTTGTCGTTGAAAATAAATAATTGGTACAAGCGAATACTCTATTAATTACAGTAAAACACATATGTAAGCTCTTATTTTGAGGCGTAGGGGACGCTAGGTTTCCTTGTAAATATTTTCATTGACATCAGATTCCTGCTTCAGTGCCTACTTGATTACTTTATTTTCCTGTGACCTTTATCTTTTTTAAGCAACGGACTGGAAGTTTCTTTTAATTTGTTAGATGGAAGTTCTAATCCATCCATTTTTTCTAATATCTACGTTTCTGGTCTGAATTTTTCTCTGTACTCTTGTGTTGAAGACGGAGGAGTGTGTGTTTTTTCACATTACTGTCTTAAATATAACGCTGAGACTACAATTTTGCGTCCTTGTGTGCCACATGCACACTACTCGTACAAAATATTATATTTAGGGAGTCCTTTTGTGATGATCACCTCGATCGAGTGAAGACTGCGATTAAGCAGTGGATATGATAATATTGTTTGTATTTTCTGAACTACTGTTGAGCGCCATTCCCTTCATTTAAACTTTTTTTCAATCTTAGTTTTTTATAAATATTTCCGTATAACGTAGCTATTTTGCAATGTCTACTTATTTTCCAAATGTCAGCATCTCAAAAGTCGAACTTATTAGTATTTTCACAGACGCATCCACGGACTATTTTAGTCTCCTCTCAAGACGGCGGTGTGAAATGAACTCTATTTTCTAAATCCTGTTCATTACATAATTTAAGGAAGTTAAATCCAACGTTTCTTGGGCAGATGGCGTTCTTGTCCATTGCAGTGGGTTTCATAGGCTTCAGCATCCCTCTCACGTTGTGCGTGACGCTAATACCTGTTGCGGTTGCCGTGGTGTACATCGCCATCTACGCTGCTCACGCGATCAAGGTCTGCCCAGTCTATCTAGTAGTCATCTAGTTTACTATTTTATTGCTAATTTATCATACATACAGGGTGGCTCATAATAACACAGAGATTACCTTTTTCCAACAAGATTGAGCTACAGCGCACTCAGCCAAAGTAATAATGCAAATGTTAAAAGCAATTTTTCCAAAAAGAATAATTTCTCGTTTTGGTGATATACCGTGGCTGCCTCGATCTCAAGATCTAAGGGCTCCTGATTTCTTTCTCTGGGGATACTTGAAGGAAAATGTTTACATTGAAATGCCTGATACTTTACAGCAATTAAAACTAAACATCATTCAAGGGATCAACAACATTTCACTAGAGACATTAAGGAAAGTAATGAACAGCACCGTTGAAAGAGCACGCCATTGTTTGACTAATAATGGGTCATTTAAAAGATATTGTATCCCATAGTTAAACATATTTATTGTTTCATGTATAAATTTATATTAAACTTTGAAATTTCTTCTTTCATTCTGAATCAACCAAATCTCTTTACTATTTTTAGTTTTATAGCTATAATAATTTTAAAAAGGTACCTTACTTATGGGCCACACTGTATTACCTTTGTAAACGTTTTTACTTCATCATTTGAACCTATTTCCCATGAACACATACATTTATTGTTTTGTGAGTGTGGATCAGAGGGATAAAAATAGTCATCCTATCAAAGATAAGAACGTTAAGTAGGATATGGGAGGAACTGTGGGTCTTTTGCCGTAATTATAAGTGAAGGGGGTGGAAACTTATTGAGGACCGACTAACATTTTTTTTTATGATTTAACGAATGAGGGTTGAACTAAGATTGAAAAAATTAGCGAGTTGTAGTTTGTGTGTCAGATAGTGATTTGTGATGCCAGTGAGATTTGAATAGATGGATTCATGAAGTGAGGACATTGTGTAGTGGAGTTACTATGTGCCTGTACGGAGTACCAGTGTGTGTTTGAGACTGTAATAAATTGATGAATCGAGTTAGCCAATGAATATTCACGATACTTGATAAAATGTGGTGCAATGACGATGAAAAAGAAAATCATAGAGTTGTCATGGTACTGCGGTTAAAATACAAAGGTGGTGACGCTGCCGGTCGGTGTCCTACACTTGAAAACAGTCGAGTTGTAAGACTGGTACTCTGAACATGGATGAATGGGTTCATTTGTCTTCACTAATCTTTCCATCTCCGCGCGAAATATTGAGGTTTACGAATGTAATTTATTAATGATTGAACCTGGGTTATGGTAATACTCTGGCCTAGACCTGTTTGCAAGGACATCGCCCTTACTATTTAATGTTCGCTTGAAGCTCTGAAAACCTTTCGCAAATTAACAGCACTCTAGGTGTTATTGTCATTAGGAATCAGTTCCAATATCCTAGCATAGGGAAATAATTGTTTTGAAAAATATATTCTCATTTAATACATACAAAATTAGTCACGAAAAGTAACCAAATCACTAACAAATTGACGAAACCCCGTGGTGTGCTTATACCCTAATCCAAATAACCAAAGAATAAAAAGGTTGAAAGGGGTTTTAGTACATTTGACTAGACCATAATTAACAAAGATTTATGCCTCCTAGTGCTAGCTCACGCAGTCATTACCTGTGGACTCCAATCCAGACGCACGTTTGATTAGTAGACGGAATTCTATTTCTGCGCCTGAACTGATGCTAACCCGAACAAGAAATATGGAAATTACGAGTTATAATTTTGAGCAAACCCTTACACAGTTCAAGAGTAAATCAAATGTACTTATGTGTCGCCACTGGTTTTTTATTTCACTGACTTGCAGCACAAAAGGACGCGGTCAGTAATTAAATTAAGTTCTGCGAGGTTTTCTAATTATTTTCTTTCCTTGGTTAGTGAGAATAATTCAAATATTGGATCCCTTTGCGAAAAGATCATTCATTGGTGATCAGATTACAGACAAGTTAGACTGCTTTCTGTTGAAAAAAACGACGTTATGTTTGTTAGTTATCATGCTGAAAACATTCTCCACTCCATTAAAGAACAGGAACCATCAGTTTGTATTCTCATTGGCGTCATGCGTCTCATTGACGTCATGCGTCTCATTGACGTCATGCGTCTCATTGACGTCATGCGTCTCATTGACGTCATGCGTCTCATTGACGTCATGTGTTCACGTGCAGGTGATGGAGCTGCACGGCGACCTCAGCAACATCTCGCAGGTGTATCAGCAGGACCAGGACACTGGGTTCTGGGTTGCTGAGGTCTACGACTTCATGGAGGGCTCGGAGCTCTCTGCTCACTTCAACATCACCAAAAAGGTTCATAAACTACTGGATACGAACTGTAAGCCAAGTTGATTTTTCTGATCTGATATTTGATTAGAAATTACGGAAAATGTTTCAGAAGTTTTTTTAATGGTTTCCTTTCAATCCAGTGATTAGCAAGAAGAGCTGATCAATTGAGCTGTAAGTCTTGCGATGTACGTGAATAATTTCATGCTTTCAGAGTACTGTTTATTATTGAATTGGTTTCAGGTGATGTATGACTTTGTAACTCAAGAGGAGCTAGACCGCCGAGAGATCAACTTGGCGGAGTACAAGCACAGATCAGTGGTGGGCTGCATCGCGCTCACACACAGCCTCAACTCGGACAACGTCAGAAAAGCGTGGCTGAGACGCATGGCCGTCAAGATGGAGTATCGTCGTAGGAACATTGGCTCTAACCTCCTCGAGCTGGCCATCGACTTCGCTCGCCGCCACCAGTACAAGGGGATCGAGCTGCTCACTACCGAGTGCCATTACCAGGTGAGTGGAAGTGGTGGTGAAATTTGTAGGCGATTTTAGGGGAATTATGGGCAGTGATGTTTGGTAAAGTTGTGCGAATATCTGCGGCATGATGTGAATTCGAGATGTGTGCTCAGTTTATTGAGCTTATCGGCCTGCGTAACTAGATTAAATTAAAGTACAATCAAGTACCCTCAGAAGTTCTGAAGTTATCAATAGAAAAATACCCCTTTAGCACAACGAGGTTGTGGGATGAAATCCATTTATCTATTATTTTTACAATAATGCCCCCAGGTTGCCGATGTTTTAATATGCAAAATTCATTGTACGCTTGAAGAAATGAAGACGACTACCGTGGTTATAGGTCTCTTTCACTTGAAATAGTGAACAAATATACGCCTATCTGAGTGTCATCGCTTCAAGTTTTGTCGATTTATATATTTAACACTTGAAGTGATGCAAATAACAGACTGCTGTAGCTGACATTCTACAGGTAATTAATTACGGACAAACGAAACTGATACTTATGACTGTAGATAATTCTTGACATCCCTTAATAGCATTTCACTGACGAGGAGAGTAAAGTTTTTACAGTGGTATAGTTTATCGAATAATCTGCTATGGTGGTGAAATTGTAACTGTTCGTGTTGTGGTTCCCATTCCTCTATAACGCTAGCAGACTCTTGCTTCACCTAAAGTCAGCCACTCTGATGATGATCATATTGAAGGGAAAATATTGGGGAAAAAGTTTCGAATTACTTTCAGGTCATGTTGACACGAAAACAGACATTACACTCGCTGCTGCTATCTTCTTTTGGAAGTCAACTAACGAGGATTGATCTGCGTTATCATTTAACGATTACTATTTTATGATGGTTACTTGATGTGTAATGTTAGTTGTGTGTATTGGTCAGTTGATATATGGGGCGTGTTTGCCTTCCAGACGACCAGCAGGTGAAGACGCCCATAAATCGCCTGAGGTGTCGACTCACGGAAAAGTTGGATTTTGTGACGCGTGATTAGCAGTGTGTACATGAGACCGTAGCTGTATTAGGAATTTGCTCACTTCTTTCGTAATGACAACAAATCAAAAGTGAAACAGTCCCTTGCCTTCTAAAACATGAGACGTTGCCATTTGTGTGTGTATATTAATGCTTTCAAAACTTATTGTACTCGCGATGTACGAGTACAGCAAATTAGGAATCGATGCGTAAAGTGACGAGTTAATGAAATTTGCTACGATTTTCATTGATATTCATTTTGATAATTGTAGTCAAATCCTCGTAAATAGTTTTGATTTTGCTAACGACACTCAAATTTGCTGAATAAAATTGCCTTCGACAGTTTGAGTTTATATAATTGTCAATTTACATAGGATTCAATGTACTTTTGCTGTTTAACAGAACCATTTTATGAGGGTTTGAATTTGCTTGAATGGTTGTTTAGCTTCAACTATTGAACTGTTTTAGAATTTGTTTTGACCCGTTGATGTACATTACAGGCCCGTGAGATGTACCATAAGTCAGGATTCACGGCCACTATGAACACGCGTTACTTCTTCAACGTGCCCCAACCGACGTATCTTTTCACGATGTCCCTCAAGTCTTCCGAGGAGAGTAAAAAACTGGAGTAATATTGCTAATCTCACGCCTTGAGTAGCAATATTTCTGTGTGTGCGTTGCTCAAACGGAAAGCTTACATATTGTTCCGAGTTGTAAGCTCTTTAAACTGCGACCATACAGGTATGTATTGGATTTAGCAATCTAACCATACGATTGCAACACCGTAGCTCAGGTATTTCAGTTTAAACAGCAGGAGCTACAGCTTTCATTCGGTATCAAATTTGTTCACATATGCTTAAAATCTAACTCTACTGAGGCATAGGAAGGTGATCAAGTTTGCGTGTTAGATGTGCAAGCATAATTTTTTTTACCAAATGCTGTTGAAATGTCTCAACTAATTTCATAACCTTAAATCGCTGTACGCAAAATTCCGATGTTTACCTAATCCTGGTAGGGAAGATAGCTGATATTTCTCGACGATGTTTCGATCCTCAGAAGTGTCTCGATCTTCTACTCATCGGTGAGCCATCAGCGACATGAGTAGACACTCTAGTATCGATTTGTAGTTTTTCATCCTATTGTTTTTAAGGCTTCTTGCCTTGTCATTCCAACGAAGATGCGCACAATTGCATTTGTTTCTGCCTTTTTTTATTATCTTCCATGTTTTTTCCGTAAGTTGTAGCTAGCTTCTTTTCTTAAGTTGTAGGATTACTTTCGATTTCGGTGTGTTCATAGGTTTTGCTTTGGTCATGCGCTGTAGAGATTTCGTTTAAAATAATTCTTTATATCATTATTTGAACTAATTTAAGACTATGAGGAGGCGCCTTTATATGTGAGGAATATAATACTTGTTGAAGAAGACGCTTCTCAGTTTTCTAGCTCTTGTTTGAGCAGGAGTGTAAAAGCTCAGCGTGTCTTAGGACCTTTATTTTTTAATTTTAACTTAAATGCCTTCGTATAGCTACTATCAGCAGATTAACGTACTTGCTTTACATATACAACCCTACTTCTGCTGAAATGCATCGAGAAACTGCAGCCAGAAAATCTTAATATTGGAATGGCCAATATTGCTAAATGGCTTTGCAACGTGTAGCTGAGACAAGAGTGATTCAAAAATCTGCAACAAGACAAGTACGTGAGTCATCTGCTGGCCGTCATTACATTTGGATGAAGATTATATACGTTGTGCCTGCCAACCTATAAATCATCCACCGTACGTAAGACTTTTCTGTTTTCGTAGCTTTAGCAATGCAGGTATATTCAGTACAAGATGTTTGGCTGTGTTTGTCTTCCAGGATTTCATTTTATGCATTTTTTGTCAACGATTATGAATCTCAATGCTATGCTTTATAGTTGAGTTTGAAGCACGTACTTAGAGTATCTTAGCTGTGGGCATCATCAAAGCTCATTCATCAAAGTGATGCTGCTAACGTAGATATGAAATACTGTTCTGAAATAAAACTGAAATGAGATTGTAGGTCAGCTCTTTCCATGTTATAAGTTTGCAACATTAGTCTGATTAGCTTGGCAAGTTAGTTGAAAAAAGCGTGGAAGTAGGTATTGTATAGGTTGAAGATTACAGCAGCTACTTGTAAGATACTTCTTTATTATCGTATTTATCTTTACAAGTGCATAGGGTTGCCATACAATGTCTTCTCGACTGTTATTGCGGAAATGCCCCTGTAAGGTATATTACTTATAAACGTCTCATTCCAAGTTTCATGCTGAAACGAGCAAGTGACCAGAACGCGTTGCAGCTTTACAAGTTACTGTGTACTTTGAAGCAGCTACTTTTTTCCGCTTTTTGTCGAGTGTTCGATGTTATGCATATCAGTTATTTTGTCAGTATCACCTTAAAAGTATATATCTGTATTAATGTCAGTCATGCCATTACTAAAATGAAGAGAAATTAGATCTGTATTCACATGAGTTTGTGATATGACACGAAGCGTACCAAGGGCTTCCTTAATAGTTAAAACGAAGAGCAAGAGTATAGGACAATTATTACATATTTTAGTATTTGAGATACTTGTGCGTAGTTACTGGCTGTGAAAATAGAAATGTATTAAGTTTTCGTCCAGTTAAATTAATACTATATTAAGAGAATCATTCATGAAAACAAGGTAGTACTACCATATTGACTGCAGCAATCCACTTTATTACTTGATCTGTGTAAATGGTATGCCGAAAGTTTTCACATTGAATAAAATTCACTTTCTATTCATGAGAGAATGGGTGATGACAAGCTGTTCATTTGTTTGTACATCTTTCAATGTTTTTCTTTGTGATCATACTGATATACGCACTACAAATAATGAATAGTAATAAGTTGAAGAATCAAGAAATCACGCTAGCTTCCGAATCATCATCTATGTAACAGGATGTTTATAACACATTTGTACGTACACACTACAGGGTGTCTCAAAAAATGTACTCACCCTTTAACCGTTGCTAACATGCTGTCTTCTTTGTGTTGCAGCTGTGAGGTTCGAACCTTTGCGAACATGATTAAATGTGATTAAAGAATCATGTTCGCAAAGGTTCGAACCTCACACCTGCAACACAAAGAAGACAGCATGTTAGCAACGGTTAAAGGGTGAGTACATTTTTTGAGACACCCTGTATTTAAGCAGCTAATAAAAATTGGCTTTCACTTCACCTATAATTTGTATCGTATTTTGAAAAATAATTGTTCCTAGGAGTAGATAAAATTTGAAAGCATTTGATTAATTATGTAGCTCTACTTTCTTAAGAAGGAAGAAAGAAAAATCTATTATGATACGCTATGATCCGAGGAATAGCAACAGCAAAGTAAACAGCTTGTGACTTTATCATGAATTATTTTCGGCAGATGTTGCGCCTACATTTACTCGTGAAGCATAAGCATTAACAATGTACGAATTTAAAAATGAATTTCTAGATTAAGAAGAATAACTTTCGGGTCATTTTCCATAACACTTGGAAAGAAGAGCGAGTGACATGGATTATAGTTACAGAATATACAGCATAAATATTTACACGACGAGAAACACAAGCTAGCAATCCACAACATGTGCACGTACATTCGCACCCAATGTAAAAACATTCAAATATCAATAGGCGTTTTCTAGAAGCAAAAATTCAGAAATTACAACTGGTAATCGTTATTGGGGGAATAGTAACGAGTCTAAGCCACCGCAATGCGAACATTGAGTTTGAGATAAGCGTTTACGGAGCCAAATCGGAGTCAAAACCAACGAATACCACGCTAACGACCAAGATGCTCGTCAATAGGATAAGTATATTAGAAACCACTGCACACATGACTAGAAACAAAACTTCACTAGCGATCACCCCTTAAAGGGAATATCGATTTGCAGTCTGCACATATACATATATTTTTACAGGTTGCCGTCCTGCACCTTTCTACCACAGTGCATCAAACGAAACAAGTGACTCAGACACAGTATTCCATTTTCTCACAACAACCTACACGCCAATTTTTGCTGACTTAACTGCTGTGGAAGAACCTCAAAAAGTAAATACAATGAGCTCTGTTACGAGCTAACAATCACAAATATTAAACTTCATGCGTCTTTCCCAACTTTGTATGCGTATCTTAAAGTCTCATTCAGCTTAACACCAAGAATCATACATGGTACTTCTCTGAACACTTCCAGTGCAGTCTGACCCTCAATGCTTGTACTGAGCTGGCTTCATAGTCGAACCAAATTGATAAGCGTGATTAAATTTCGAATTTCGTCGCCGTAGCCATACAAAACTCGGCACTGGGTATTCGGGTACCATTTGCGACAATAATTGATCTAACGAAAATGGCGGTTAAGTCGGACTGTACTTGTATTTAAAGCCAACGAAATCTGTTGCTAATGAGCGTTAAATACTATGTACTTTAAATTACTTGCAGATTGAATAAGGCTTTTTCAGTGAACAGAGTGCATCCTAACAATTTGCGACTGCTTCTATGCCTGAACTTGCTGTAATTGTTGAAAAAAAAAAACTGAAACATCTAACGAAAGCAAAAACTAAAACATGCTAATGTAAATATTTCACCGTGATGCTTAAAATGCAAAAAGGAGTAGCTGGGAACAAGTAAATTAACGAAAAGGCGATAGAAATCTGGCACAATGAAAGCAAGCGGGTGTCTGCATCGTAACTCGGCAATGCTATTCAATGAATTTACGGCTGCACCAGTCACAGAACATCAGAGAATCGCGAGCAAACAACGGACGTATTATCACTACATACATGACAAGCGCCGTATACGTTGAAAGAGCATTAAAGAGGAGCAGGAATCATGATACTTAGTGAAAAAGTAATCATAAACGAGTTTTTCCCCGTATCCGCTCAAAGAGCATTTCAATAGTAGCATGAGACACTACAAAAAGATAAAATATTGAATGAAGTTGACAAATTATATTCACGCTTATGTAGACATCGGTTGCATGGAACGCTAACCTCTCCCAGGGGAAACAATACGGAAATGAAAAAACAAGGCATACCTAAATGTAAAACTCACCTCACAATACCTCCTGGAAATGTTGCAAGTTCAGCGGGGGGTGGGCAGACTGGTCACCGGACACATGACAGCATACCTCCCCCAGCCTCATATGAAGGTCAGAAATTAAAATATTCCTCGGAGAGCGCACAGTCCCTAATAACAAATATGACTATTCCTAATAACAAACGATTTCTTTAGTGCAGCCCTTTGGGGGCAGATTTTCGGAAACTCTGCTTGTTATTTTGATCTTATCAGATAAAATAATCAATTTTATACAGGCTAGAGAGAAGTACAGTAGAATTCCTTTAAACCGGCACACGATAGCTAAGCTTTATATATTTATTCATGATTTTTTTCCTTTTTAACTGCTTTAAGCAATTGATATTCTTTTACTTTTATGTCTAGCGTATCTATGAATTGTTTGTGGTTACTTGGGTGATATTAACCGGCAAATGCAAAGTCCCATGGGTGCCAGTTTAAAAAAGACTTCTACTGAAATCATATAAAAACGTCCACTGACGTGAGGAAGAAAAACGTCCAGAAAATTAGCAACCATCAAAACAGAATAGGAAGAGCAGGATTTTATGCGCGCTATCGTCTACCATTTTTATATCTTGTTCAGAAATGAGACATTTCCGAAGTCGGCTGATAATAATGATCAAGAGCGCACATTTTGATAAAAAGTAAAAATAGAATAAAATTGTCAGCAGCTGTGAATGGTCGGTTGACTCAGAATTATTATGCATAGAATATCATAGCACAGAAAAAATACATTAAGAAGAAAGTTAAAAGGAAACAAGTGTCACAATTTTTATTACTACAATATATAAGGTTTAACCATCTTATCCGCTCGCAGAATATTCTAAACGAGGCGGGGAATATCTAAAAGGAACGAAAATCCGAAATCGACACAAAGAATCGAAAGCACTCGCGCACCAAATTGGTTGCACGGAACACCCTTCTCTTTCCTATAAGACAGAAAAATGATCAGACACAGGATAATACCTCCCTAACAGCAAAGATAAACGGACAACAGCCTCCTACAAGCGTTGAATTTACTGCAGTGAGTAGCCAGAGAAGGGCACTGCTAATTCCCCAACGTTCACGTACGTAGACAGGTATTTTCTGCATTCAATTCGAGAGGAGCTCAGAAATCCAACACATTAAATCTGTACACAGTACATAATTACCTTCACTGCACCTCCTGCAGGAGACAAAGCAACTTCAGTCGCTTAGAACAAGTTCAAGAAAAATTCAAAGATTCCTTACCGCGTCCGAAAATTGTGATTCCTTACCGCGTCCACAACTAAGCGCCTGAAAGGTCTTATTTCTCGCTATTTAGTGCATGTATAAACTCCTCCAGTTTTTCCTGTATCTGACGCACCCGCTTGAGCTCTTCCGCCAGAAGAACGCGACGCCCAACGAGCAGCTCAGCTTTCTTCTCGCGGTCGCACCCGACTTCCTCCAGCACCTCCTTTATCTCGCGCTCCAGACGACGTGCTGCAAAAATTGAATGCATGAGTGATAGAAATCATGGTGGTCACCATACCCGCGTGGCTTCAGGGTGGAATGCATGCCAATGCAAACTTTGACTTTTTCTAAACGTACAGATGTTTGTAAGTGTACATATAATGACATAGTGTAAACAATAGCCTAGTTTGAACGTTTCTTTTATACTAACCACTCATATGCACACACGAAACTCGACAATAATTGACTGAACATCCAAGAGAGACACTACGAGACGACGTATGACGCTGATGTAAAACACACTCACCTTCTCTGTTCATGACTTGTTGCCTGAGAGCATTGGCAGTCACTCTGACCATCTGATGAATACGCCAGAAAAGCACAACATCGTTACAGTCGACACCCAGTTCACTCTCGAGTCCCTGGTGATAGGCATAAAATGCTTTCCTAGAATCGTACGCCCTCGCAAGAGCTTTTCTGAGGAAGTGTCTTCTGTATACGAGGTGCCACGTCTCTCTGATGAACTCGTTGTCCACGTCGTGGCCTATTGTCTGCACGTTCTTGCGGGTAGTGGTGAGCTCGTCATAAGTGAGCATGTTCTTATGATTGTACGAAGATTGTAGCAGCTTGTCCAGCTCCAGACGCACAGCAGCCCGTTTTTTCTGGTCATCACTGGGACTACACCAATACATCCATTGCTCCCAGCTTCCCGGGCCCAGCATTTCTTTTAGCTTGGCTTCATTAGCGTCAATTTTTTCTTTCAAAGCCTCTTCGAGGAACTGGCACGCAGCGTCCCACTGTGGCTTGTCAGGTACCGACCGGTCCTCGAAGGCATTCAGTTGGATGACCCTGAGCATTT
>VCRD01004373.1:2843-19250 GCA_006783055.1 Trinorchestia longiramus
GCTCAGTTCCCAGTCAACAACTTTGTCCCTTTTAGCGTCTTTGTCACTGAAACCGGGTAGGTCCTAATCAATACACGAGTCTGTACCCTCGCGTTACATCAAGCACCATTACCATTAGGCAGTGCCTAACTTACTGTACTACAGTATTTCCTATAGAGCAGAACTGCTCATATTGGACATCATAAAGAGTAGAGCTGCTCATATGGGACATCATAAAGAGTAGAGCTGCTCATATGGGACATCATAAAGAGTAGAGCTGCTCATATGAGACATCACAAAGAGTAGAACTGCTCATATGAGAAATGACAAAGAGTAGAACTGCTCATATAAGACATGACAAAGAGTAGAACTGCTCATATGAGACATGACAAAGAGTAGAACTGCTGGTATAAGACATCACAAAGAGTAGAACTGCTCATATGAGACATCACAAAGAGTAGAACTGCTCATATAAGACATCACAAAGTTTAGAACTGCTCATATGAGACATGACAAAGAACAGAACTGCTCATATGAGACACTGAGAAGTGATCATGCGATAGCAGAATACTCACGAGTACACAAAATTGGTGTGACCGTAGTAAACGTCGAGGCACTGGCCGGTCTCCAGACACCACCTCCTGATGGAGGCGTCGTTGGAGCAGGAGAGGAAAGTGGTGTTGCTCACCACCGCCAGGTCTCTCACACAGTCGCTGTGTCCCTTGAACTTGCCTGCAACCTGTAACATTTAACAAACACAGGATGCAGAGTATGCAGCATTTGGAATATAATCACCGGCTTGGTCGACTGGTGAGCGAATCTGCTTGCGAGCGGAAAGACCCGGGTTCGAATCCCGCTGCCGACATGGTTGACGCGGCTAGAAATACGGCATGGGACTTGGGTAAACAACCGAATAATTATCGAAGTAATTATCCGACCCAAGAATGGGCCAGAAGGTTCGTTCCTATAGCCTCATTCTATTCTATTCTAAATGCTGCACACTTTGCATCATGTGTGCATTTTGCACACGTGGTCAGGAATCTTAGCTATCTCCCAAAGTTCACCAATTCTTCGTGATACATTGAAGGAGAATTCCAGTAACACTTCAAACTAATGCTCCAATTCGACTGAAATAACAGAGAGCTTCATTTCTGTAATAAATAACCCATTAAGATACATACACAAAAGTTCCCCTATAGGTATTAACCCATTAGGTCCCACTGTGCTATAAATAGGACACTAAAAAAATTCTCATTAAAATGCACAAGATAACACATAATGACACTTCTAATTGCATAATTACTCTTAGAAAAGAATAAAATGTTATCATGTTCAACAACTTTTTCCCGAAAGTTATTGAAAACTCCTTAAAAATTCTTTTGAAAATGTATAAAAGGCTAATTGTTCGGTGACGTATAAACTTGTACACATAGTATCAAACAGCATGCATGTATTGTCACTCTCATATCAAATTACTACTGGTTATAAATTGGTTTACACACCTGAATACAAAAGTTATGCAGTTAAGCCTAATTTATCTCGTAATGTACGTTGAAACATTGCTGTCCTATAAATATGACGCTGGGCCTAAGTGTGTAGAACTTGCTCCTGACTTGGAGCTCTACTACATGTTGCCACATTGCTTACGTTGCAGTTTGAGTGACTGCAGAGTGCAGTGGAACCGTGGAGGTAATCATTTGAGTTCTTGGATTCACATAGAGATTACAGCTTAGAATACAGTTATCCATTCAAGGTAAGGATATTAATTTTACGTATTTGGACATTTTATTGCAATCGTTTCTTCATTAAAGTGCTGCAATATTTTTGGCGATAACTAAGATTATCAGTTTTTGTTTACCTTTTTAAAAGTTTCCCTTGAACGTTATTATTGACTGTATATAATATAATTTTCATTCTTCACACGAACAG
The DNA here is from genome assembly GCA_006783055.1 of Trinorchestia longiramus. NCBI lineage: Eukaryota > Metazoa > Arthropoda > Malacostraca > Amphipoda > Talitridae > Trinorchestia > Trinorchestia longiramus. The sequence goes on from VCRD01004373.1 coordinate 4,752, forward strand.
ATGTCAAGAAAACTTGCCAAAGCTCTGACAATGGATGAAGTTATACAATTATTGGAAGAACTATCAGATGAAGAAAATGAAATTGAGGCCACCGATGTAGTTATTGTTCCTCTCGACGCACACACTGCCTCACAGATGAAGATGAGGCGAATGACGAAGCAGCTGGCGAGCCCACTATCAACGATGTTTCTGGTCCCCTTGAATTACATATCATGGACAATCAAATTGAAAATGATACTGCATTGTTGCAGACGAGCTCCCCACAAAGAGCAAAAAAAATAGCAAAAACCGTGTAGCTTTGAACATCTATGAAGAAAAAATATCCTAAATACACAAAGGCACTTAGCAGAACCAAGAGTTATTTGGAAGTTTTCAGAAAAATGAAAGACGCTTTGCAATATTGCAGTCCACTGGAAATATTTCATGAAATCATTACTCCAGAAATATACGATCACATCGTGAAAGAAAGCATCCGATATTCTTCTTCAGGTAAGAACCGCTTTGATGGCCTCTCAGTGGATGAACTGAAAACAAAACATTTTTGGTGTCATCATTTTTTCCAGCTATTGCAAGTTACCAGCCACGAGGAATTACTGGACATATGACGAAGATTTGGGCCAGTCCCTAATCAAAAATGCCATGATGCAGAACCCTTTCCAACACCTAAAGAGTATTATTTATTTCTGTAATAACGAAGAATGGGAAGAGAATAAATCTCACAAAGGATACAAAATTCGCGTCCTCATACAAATGATGCAGAAATCCTTCAAGAAATTTTGAAGTTTTGAAAAAAATCTCTCTGTGGACGAAATGGTTATCAAATACTATGGACATAACAGACAAACAGTTCATAAAAGGAAAGCCCGTAAGATCTGGTTATAAGTTTTGGGCTTTGTGTGGTGTATCAGGACACTGTTACAACTTTGGTCTGCACTGTGGCAAGAGTCATCAGGAAGAGCCTCGTGACGATCCTTCACTTGGAAGCAGGGTTGTGCTTCAAATGCTGCAAGTTGTAGCAGATCTTCGGTCACGTTGTGTATGCTTTGATAATTTGTTCAAAAGTTTTGATCTGTTAATTCACCTCAGTGATAAAAGATATGAAGCAACCGGAACCATGACAGAAAACGCACCGAAAAAGTGTCCTCTAAACGAATCAAAACAGATGAAAAAAGAACCACGAGAATCTTATGATTACCGATTTGATGCCACCAATATGATTTTCATTGTCAGGTGGCTGGACAATAAATGTGTCACAATAGGAACCAACTATGATACACTTGAATCAATGATCAATGTGCTCAGCTGAAAAAAAAACAGGAAAATGCTTAAGGGATTGTCACCCAACCTCACGTACTGAGTACCTACAACATTTGCATGGGAGGCGTTGACAAACATGACTAGCTTGTGTCAAAATAGACCTTATCTATTAGAGGTTAAAAGAGGTACTGACCATTATTCGTTTAGCGTCTCGACACAGCTGTAATAAATGCGTGGACTACATACAAATAAATTCATGATGGAAACGGTGAAATAAAAACATGGCTTGACTTCGAAAGATATATATGTATTGCACACCTGAAAGGATCTGCGACACCAAAAAATGCACCAAAACAAGCTTGTCAACATCAACCAGGCCAATAAATGATGTCAGGTTTGACCTGAAAGGTCACGTAATTGCTAAGCAGAATAAGCAAAGGTGGTGTTGAAATAAGTTTTTAACAGTAAGCCATCAACTTACTGCCAAAAGTGTAATGTAACTATTTGTGTTAGCTGCTTTGCTCCTTACCGTAAAGCATAAAATTCTTATGAATATACAGCCTCGTGATTTCGAAAATATACATGTGCCAAGCGTCATATTTATAGGACAGTATATATTTCAGTTTCTAAGTAAAATAAATAACTTTTGGCATCGAATTTGTTTACTCTAACCTACTTTTATTTATTATATAGAGTTTCAAGGCAATACTAAAAAATTCAGGTACCCTGAGACTCGATGGGTTTAGAAGCCACCTCTCAAACGTTCTTCTCTGAAACAAATTTTTCAAAGACATTTACTTTAAAAAATGAGCAGAAATCATTAACAGGTCTCCCAAAACCGGGTCAATGCTACTGGTAATGCTGTAGGTCAAACAAAACTCCCCAGTGCTTCCTGCACTCATAGTAAAGAGCACATCAATGGTAGCTCAGTATCAACTAAAATTTCAATCACGTTTCATTTTATTATACTTTTGGATTTTTATTTTCACATTTAAAATCTTTGAATCCTTATCTTTACTGCATGACAATAACAAACAAACAATGAATAAAGTTTCTTAATTCTGGATTTAGTCAACAGATACTCGTGCGACCATTTACCCATTTGCTATGACCATATTTATCACAATCAATCACAACTATTTTTAAACTTGGAAAGAATCAAAAATACATCCAGTATTTTTACAGACAGCAGCACCATCCATCACAAATAGATTGAGAAAAGACAAAATATACAATGCAAAGGCTCTGCTTTTATTGGTATTGGAGGAAGGAAGAAACTTTTAACACTAGTAACACTGTTGTTTCATGCGATTACTTTTAATATTATTTCTACAGACATAGCTCATTTACAGCGGCAAAAATTCAAAACATCCGTTACACTTATAATTTTCCCTATTCACTACATGTCTCACTAGTGTTATACCATGAAATTATCGTGAACTTATTTTGCATTACACACTATTTTATAACAGATACAAACCCGATTGTGCTTCCAAAGTATGATGAGCTTGTCAGCAGCAGCAGTGAGCAGTCCTTGGTTGCCAGGCAGCACAGCCACAGCCCACAGAGGCCCTGTGTGGGCACGCAGCTCTGCCACGCAGGGGAAGGCATCAGCAGCAGCTGTGTTCCACACCCGTGCTGTGTGGTCCCATGATCCTGACACCAACACGCCACCGCTGCTGATCAGGCACGAAACTGAAATGATTTCCACAAATTAACAGTAGTATTCAAACTACAACGACAACTTGACAAACTCGCATGTGTTTACTAGCCTCTCCAGAGTATGAAAATATGATATATAGACAATTTAGTGCCACTTGAAATATATAGTTGGTGTTTTTATTAGGAATACTAGCTCATGAAGAAATAGTTTCCCAGTTCCCTCTCTCCCTGCCCCTAGCACACATTCTGCACAACATAAATGAACTTGCAAACCAGTCTAAGAGAAGAGACCCACACATGGCATAGAAAATATTGACAAACTAAGTACGTCCTGATAAACACTTGATTCTTTATCTTTCCAGCTACATTCAATACTTACCACTGAGCTTCATATAAAAGACAATACATATAATACCTTAAAAGAACATACAAAGAAAACAGAAAAAATTCAGCTTTGTAGTTAGTATAGATATCAATAACTATTGAAGCTCAAGAGTATTTGAATATGATGTTGTAGAGGCTTTAACAATGTAATGCATTCTGTAAATTGACATTCAAAAAATTCTCTTTAATTAATGTTAGTAATGAAAGTTGAACAAACATATAATTGGGTTAATAAGAAAAGATATACACTCTCAAATTCTATTACTTCATTAAAATTTGATGTAAAACTGAAAAGTTAGTTCAGAAATGGAAACCCAGGCTGAATCAAGGACTTGCTATGCTTTGGTTGCTAGTGACAAATGCATCATCCACCCAAATGAACTTATCCCAATGGTTCCTAATTTAGCATAACTTTCTAGAATTATAATTTATGAACCCTCTAGCCACACTCATTTACTTGTATCTGTGTGTCCTTTGAGCTGCTGCAGTGCAACAGCACACGAGGGTCTGTAGACAAGAATGGTGCTGTCACGAGACCCTGTGAAGGTGAGCCCATCAGGCCACTGTTCGGTTGGTGGCAGGCAGCAAATGCTCGTCACATAGCCATTGTGTCCAGAGTATTCCGTCTCGCTTGAAAATCCACTGAAATACATCAATACAAGGACAGAAAATTAAGTGCATTAAAATACATATGAACAATTTTGTGACAGTATGTGACTGAGGTCAACTAAGAACAATAAGCTCTAAGCTACACAATAAAGTTGGCTGATATTTTATATTACCTATCAAAAAATGATGCTCTTAATTAAACAAGCATAAACTATACACAACAAATGCTCAAAAATATTAACTTATAGAATCACAAATATGAATGTCTACAACAAGAACCTGTAGATGGGAAGTACAAAAATTAATTTAAAGCTGGTATCTCACATGCCATCTGGTTGCCACAATCTTGCTGTCTTATCTCTGGATGCAGTGAGGATGCCAGCATCAGCGGTGGCAGCCACAGCTCTCACATCAGACGAGTGACCACGCAGACTGCAGCGTAGTTTGTATTCTTTAGCAGAATTAGAAGCCATTGCTTTGTGCTCATCAAAAATAACTGAAAAAGTAGACACTATGAATGAAGTAGATAATGAGACTGATATTTATATATGAAAAAGCATTCATCGACAGCTTGGTCGACTGGCGAGCGAATCTGCTTGCGAGCGGAAAGACCCGGGTTCGAATCCCGCTGCCGACATGGTTGACGTGGCTAGAAATACGGCATGGGACTTGGGTAAATAATCGAATAATTATTGAAGTAATTATCCGACCCAAGAATGGGCCAGAAGGTTTGTTCCTATAGCCTCATTCTATTCTATTCTATTCTATTTGTATGTTAGGAAGAAAAACCATTGACTCAAGTACATGTTGAATAATCTTCAACAGATCGTACATTCTAATTTCAGACAATTATTTGTCACATCATCCACTGCAACTAAATGCAGTGAATGAAAAGAGGCACAATAAAAGTTCCATATAAATACCAATAAATACCAAAACTTCAACCATTTCCAGTTTAGTTCTAAATTAACTATCCAATACTTCTCATAAGGAAGCTGTGCAGATTATAATTTATGCATGAACTGATAACTAAATATACAAGTAATACACACATGTACTCAGGTTGTATAGAAACAGTGATAAAATCATTTCAAAGTAATATTAATCAAATAATCACTGAAGCAACATAGCATTGTCAGAGATTTAAAAAGTTCTACTATTAAATATTCAAAAGAAAGAACTTCATTTGCAATTTTCATTTTTATCCATTTTTCCATAATAAGGATGACTTTCAACCTCCAGCACAGGTAATGCTAAAAAAAGCATTCAACACTGAAAATAGCCCTAGATATTGAGACAGAAATTAGGTTGGTTTATAACATCAATCAACACACAAGAACTGGAAGGTGTGAATGAAATAGAAATGTGCCTAATTTGTGGAGAATGTTTTTCTACATTTATTACTTTTAAAAACTTGTTTCTTTAAAACAATGTAAATTTGCAATTTCAAAAATATTTAGAACCCAATTTTAAGGTAAGATAAAATGATATTAGACAACCTATTCTTATTTTCATGATTTGGAAAACGGAACCAAGGTATTTTCACAGTTGCGAAATATTAATGCTCCCAATGGGGTTGAAAGTGAACATCACCTTTAACATAAAAATTAACCATAAAGACTCTACCAGCTTTCAAAGGCATTTTCGCATTTCTGAAACTAATTTTTAAAGATAGCCCATCACACTTGCATAAAACAAAAGTTACGTCAGCTGTAGATCGGATAAGCTGTCCTATGTAAATTTTATCATGAAAATCATGACACCGAACCGAATCATCTCACAACCAAAGGCACATTAGCAGTTTGAAGTAATAAATAAATTAATAACCGGGCTAAAAGAATTAAGGCGAATTCTGACACGCAACCCAGCTGAAGCTTAGACGTGAGGGTCAGCTTTGACTGAGGCAGCGGCTTTGATTACGGATTGTTACTTATCACTGGTGAATTGGATTGTTTTAGTCACTCCGGTATTGTCAACCACACAATTTCACACATATTCCCAACTGCGGACCAAGTGGGTTAGTCCTCTAGCCCTTGAGTACGTCAATTACTGCAAAAAGAGTAGTGCGAAAAAGAAAGAATTGAAAGAAAAGAGTTTATTTTACATGATATTGATGCATGACATACGCAAAAATAGATTTAAATGCTTCATTAAAATACTTGAGTAGTAAGAACACGTAGAAAAACTAGTGCAACATTTGAAATTTTCTTTATTAACACGGATTTGATATGATACATGAATTTTAATAATAAAATCCCTGAAATTTATTTCCCTTCATATACAATTTTATAGTGAACATATCATTATTAAAAGAACCGAAATTGCATCAGTCGCTATAAGTTTTTTTTGTTACCGTATATTTCTTGATCAATTTCTGTCTCAAAGTTTCCAAACCAACGACTGATTTGATAACTCAAATAGACAGAAGTGCTTCCAAAGATGTAATCCCACGATCCCACAATATAATAATGTACAGTTTGTTGCTTGCTTGCGTGCTTGGTGTCTCTTTGTAACACTCTTAACTCTTAAGAGTTTAGATGGAGAAAATTCGGTAGGGTATATATGTACTGTAACCATTGTATTGTGGATACCAACGGCACATCTTTCAATGTGGAAACTACTCTATTTTCTCGTACCTGCATCATAAAAAAAACATGAGCAGCCCTAGAATTGTGTCTGAAAATGTCTGAAAACTTTTCAATGTGCTACGAACTAAATGTAGAGAATATGCCTTAGCAACGACAGCTTGATAAAGTTCTGAAACAGAGTTAACTTCGCTAAAATCTTCTTGTAGAAAATAATTTAAAACGTAAGACACTCAGAGCAATGAAAGGGAAACCCAAAATCTAGTAAGGAAGAAGTGGTCCTATTACTTCACTGAAACAAGCGAATAAAATATAGATTCAAAATACGGTGAATGACCTTGTCGACTTCCGTTAGTTCGTCCAAACTGTGAGGGAATGAAACATGCAACCACAGCAACGTGGTACAGATGCATCTCTATGGTGATGGAGATGACGTGCTGGAACTGGGTCGATTAGTGATTACCATGGTTATGAAACTCATTATTTCGATGCTGGTCAGTTCAGTTCATTTCGTGGCACAGACGTGTGGCATTCTGAAGTGACCTGCACAATTATCTTGTGTTTGTAACATGTGTTAGTGTTATGGCTCTAATGTTTCTGAAGGCATAGTGAAAACTACGGAACATCAGTTTCCAGAGGCAAGCATAGAAGCTTCTTACCCCTGTGAGAAGTAACAAAATTGCACCATCATACTAGTTTCAGTGAGAACTCTACCTTCTTTGCGTTGATGACTGGCTCTCTGTAATGTTTGGAGAGCTTCAATGTCGCGAGTGGAAGTGCTATACTTTTGTTTAGCTAAAGTACGGAGCACGTTTGTGAAACCAAAATATGAGCATATCTCGACATTACTTAAGATTCATGTCTTTGAAATCTAAAAAGTAAAAAGTAGAGATAGTCATAGAACTAAGTAAATTGTGTTGCTGTGAATTGACTTTTCCATCGGCGTCAAGATCATAGGCATCATTTTGAAGGACTTCAATTTTTTCCTACACGGGCTGTCAACTTTGTTCTAAAACTGAATTCTTCTATTTAGTTACTGATTCCAATGCATAAGAAATAGACTTTACTCAGAAGTGAGAGAATTAATTACTTTTGATCCTAGACCGCACCATCAGGTGTCAAGTCAAAATGAATCCTTTGTATTTGAAATTAATCAACGCAACAAGTCATGATTTTTTGCATTGATAAAAGTGCCACTACGCAGTACCTATTGGCTTGTTATTGATCGGCTCCATGAAAGAAATAGTCCTCTAAAGCAACTCAGCCCCAAAAACAAGATGCATAATAGTCTAACATATAACGAGCAAGGGGTTGACTATGTATAGAAGGTTGATTACTTATGCCAGTTCAAAGTTACAAGCAATCAGACAGAGAAAAGTTTTCCTGCGTTGTATAAATTACGAAAAATGTAAATAAAAAACTTACAAAACTAGGTTTAAGATCAAGAACTGAATTTTCAGCTACCGTTGGGAGCATTCGGACTGGTCGACAGGAATCACAAGGTTAAGCTGGAGCTTATCAGGTAGTTAGAAGATCCTAAAAATATAAAAGAACAGATCACCTTGAAGCTGTGGCGTTTTTAAAGAACTAAGCTTGTCCTCTGATGATAGAATACGACTGTAAGATTTATGAACGTGTACTCGTTCGGAAAATCTATGGCTTAGCTTTACCTTCTAAATTGTGTTAATAAAACATTCGATCATGATAATAACACTAGCCGCATTTTTTTTATTTAAAGTCACTGGGTTTTTGAAGTGTTGAAACTTTGTGACTTCCATAGGACAAGGAGAACAAGCATCAGTTGGTTTTAGTCAATGAAAATGAAACTTCAAATTTTGGGATACAATGTTTTATTTCTTTCCAGAGAGAGTCTTTTGATATAAGAGAGTTTCATGAAAATTCGAGGTCAAGGCCAGTTTTCAAACTCGACGGTGCCGCCAACCTACGATGGCGGCCGACGTTGTGATCAACCAGACACAGCAGCTCGGGTGAGTCTTTCAATTCATTAAATCTTGAACATCGTCTTAAACCCACCACTAGCTATGCCACTAGCTCCTTACAAGCCTATCGCTTCCACTGGTATATATTTTGATATGCTGCTAATGAACCGTAGTCTCTGCTGCAGATAAATGTGTAGTGGTATCTATCTTACCACTCTTTAGTCCCAACCCTCAGACATCTCTTATCTCCGAGCAGACATTGAATATCTTTATCCTACACGGAGTGAGCGCCTGTGGGAGTAAGGGAACCGTCGAGGAACCCAATAGGAGAAAAGGCAATTAAAGGCAGGATGAGTTTAATAGTTTGAATTTAGACATTTGAATATGATGTGAGTTCTTGGTTCTTCGTTGCGCACGTCCACCCATCCTGTCCGTAGACAGGATGGCTGGTTTTTGCTTTCTTTTCTCTGCTGTTGGCTGTGAGTTGAGTTGTTCAGGTAATGAGAGTTCTTGGTGGAGATATTGCCTTTGAAAGCGCTTGGTAGAGAGTCCTTGATGCAGAGCGTTGCAGCCTCATTATATAGGGCGGTTGGCTGGGCACTGCTGCCTGAGCGTGACCGCTCATCGGTTAAATGTCCGCTAGTTGGTTAACGTTGTGCTTCTGGTCGTAATGGAGCCTAGCCTCGTCGCTGGATTCACTTCTTCTGTCCTATTTGCTCATTGGTCAATGAAAGCTAGCCTCGTTGCGGTACCCGTTTCTAGTGGAGCAATGCGATTCGCTACAAATGTTTACTTTGATAAGTGACGTTTTTATAAAAGTTTGCTTTCTATGTATTACAGGATCGTCTTAACGGAGAAAGAAGAAGAAAAAACTCAAAAAGAAAAAGAAAACTGTAAGAAGTAGATGCTGATTTTTTTTTAGTTTAACATTATATTGAAGACTACCATTCTAGGTTCAATCTACACACGAGATTCATAAAAATCTTTATACTTATTATACTGTTACGATGCGTTGTTAGAATAAAAAACTCTGTAATTTGCTGTTAAAAACCATCAGATACACTTAAAATATTGGTCTTAGGAATTTATGAAATTTTTTGGACACGAACAATATAATTTGTGAAGAAAATGATTGGAACCCCTGTGTCCCGCGCGTAGATGTTGCGTAGTGAAGAGTAGAGAGACCTAGTACTTTAAAAACCTAAGCGTGTATTGTGAATTATTAGCTTAGATTTCAAAAGCATTGCTCTAATTGAGTCGAAAGTGAGCTGAATGACGAGGCTTAGGGGGCTTAGGGGGCTTAGGGGGCTTAGGGGGCTTAGGAGGTAGGGGTACTGGAGGTAGTGTCACGCTATATTGAGTCACGAGATGCTGATGACTCGCTAGAAGCAGGAATAAGTTGTGGTTGCTGCTGTTGCAGGTTACTAGTTGTGTTTACTAGTTGTGTTCACTAGTTGTGTTTACTAGTTGTGTTTATTTATTGTGTTCTCTAGTTGTGTTTCCTAGTCGCATTTACTGAGTATAATTACTAGCAAAGTGGTAAGTGCTGTTGATTACCCTTGTTGATATGGGTATTTAGAGAAACATCGAATTTGGTAACACACTTGTTGGTCGATGTTAGTGTTGCTGTTTGTGGTGCTCTAAGGTTGGTGGTGGGGCACCCGGTGCTGCTACAGCTTTTGGAAAAACTAGCGTAGCTGCTGTAGTCGCTACTGCATTACTTATCCAGTTGCTCTACTTATTGGTGCAGCTGCTATAGTTACCGGTGCAGATGCAGTATTTGTTGGTGCAGCAGCTACAGTTACTGTTGCAGTTGCTGCAGTTACAAGTGCAGCTGCTGCAGTTACTGATGCAGTTGCGGTATTTTTTGGTGCAACTGATATAGTTACTAGTGCATCTGCTACAGTTACTGGTGCAGCTCCTGCAGTTACTGATGCAGCTGCTGCAGTTACTGATGCAGCTGTCACACTGGACCAGCGCTGGCAGTCCCACGAGCCTAAGCCTCGCTCTCAGATATGAGTGACCTGAAAGTGGTTCTTGTCAGTAACAAGTGATTCAAAGTAAAAGGTCATGAATTAATTTTGAAATCCATTCTTGATGAGATTTTTACTTGAGTGAACACGAGGCAGCAGAATGCATACGGTGACGAAGACCAAAGTACAGGACATGAGCTCTCAAAATAGTGTTCTCAATACAGACATGATGCACAGGGTGTCCATAAAGTCTCTCATAAAAGTCTCTCATAAAGTCTCAACAGTACATCTTTTACAAACAGGATCCCTGAAACGCATAAATGCAAAATGTGCTTATAAACTTTAATAAACACTGAATACAATAGAACAAATCTGAATGAAATATCTTATCAATTGCATTTGAAATAAATTTTGGAAATGGTAAAGAGACAACGTAGATGGTTGCGTCTAGCCGTCGTCGCGTTACATCAGTGATGGAAACTGCGGCCTATTATCATGCTTTGAATGATGGCATAAATTGCCATATTCAAACCACAATTTAACACGGAGTGCCAGGGGGAGAAGTACCGCATGTTGGAAATACTGATCTGGGCTTGTATATTTAAATTAAATATATTCGTTTCCACCGAATCTCACAGGTAAGTCACCCAGTCCTGCACTTCAGTTTTTGCGTGCACTTTTGTTTTTGCGGATAGGTGCATGGATAAGAAAAACTGATACACACTCCTGTCATACAGCATTGCCAATCACAAGGCGCAATGGAAGGAGTAACAAGCTTGCCGCCAGATCTCAGAATTGAGCTTATATGTTCTCTCATCGTTACACGGTGGAAATTATCTAACGAGTGCTAGAGATAGCACTCACATTATCTTTTGTGATAATCAAAGCTTTCGCTACAATTTTCCGTCAATTTTTGCTTCCAATGTAGCCTAATGGTGAGGGATCTGTTCTTGTGTTGTCAGGTTCCTAGTTACAAGGGTTCGAATACCCAAGAAGCCCCTGAAGTTTCTCTGCTTGTGATGCAGGAATCAAGTAAGTTGACAACTGACTGACTTAAAAACTTATTACTTCCTCAAACTTCCAGATCATCAACACGTGTCTCTGCGAGCCTCTACCACAGGCCACAAGATGAACGGGAACAGTCACGGGAAACACAATTACTAATCTGAAGATATTAACATTAACAATTGAAAAACCACTGCATATTTCTTGTACGCCTAAATAAAATAAAGTTTATTTTTTTCCTTTTTCTTTCTTTCGAGCTTTCGCAGAATTTTTTCTTTTTAGCTTTCGCTGCACACACACAGACGCTGGATGCGCAGAAATCTGTGGGTAGGTGCGTGCTGGTGATCCGTCCTGCAGGTCAAGGGCATTATAGCTCAAGAATTGGGGGCCAGCGTCTCCACATGGCAGGATTATGGCAGGCATCGCTCTCGTCACGAGTCACGAACAGGTCGTCGTGGTCTCCGTAGTTTAGACCGCATCGCTTGTTTCTCTTCAAAAATACAGGATGCGACAACATAATTTCCTTTTTCTCAAAGCACCGAGCTTTAAAAAAAGGAAGTCATGTTGCCTCACCCTGTATAACAAATAGGAGGCAGGCATCGATATTTAAAGGCCACCAGATTTTATTTGCAAGCTCAAGCATGATATTTATGCGTGAATTCAAATTTATTTGTGAGCTTAACGTGGTTGCATGTGCATGTGCTCCAATTATCATACTAAAAATCTGGCTTTTAACTCTTGAATGAACATTAAACTCACATGACTCGAACAATGAGTTGGATCAAACGTTTTGAGAAGGGAAACACATAAAATGTTGCGTTGGAATCATGTTATACTCATGAGCTCCACTTATAAAATACAAGTAATTCAAAGGAAGCTTCACCATGGCAGTTCAATCCATGCCAATGATGCACTGGGGTGGGCATCAGAGCGCCGTGTGAAGATGCAAAGTTGAAGTCTGAGTGTCGAATTTAGAGCGGAAAATTTTGCATGATAGTAATCGAAGTACCTTAAAAAAATTAGTTAAATAGCTTTAAGCTCTGGCTAATTATCAACAAAAGATTTAGTAATAAGAGAGAAATAAAAAAGAACACTCGTTTATTGCAATCAAGTTGTTACATGGCGTATACATTTGCATTGCGTTTCCATATCCCGTATAATTAAAGGGATGCGCAGCCCCACTTGAAAAGATTATCAGCGCGATGCACTGAAAAAACATTGCGGAGGATTAAATGTCCGACTATTCTCAGAAGCTTTTAGAATGAAAGTCGAGATGCAAGTTTCCATGTGGTGTTTTTCATAAAATAACGAAGGCATAAAAACTTTGTTAGTCAAGTGTAACTTGAGGTCACAACAGTTAAAAGTCGGAAATATTTTTTCTTAGTATGAAGCTATTAACCTGCGAAAGCTCAACTCTGCATTGAAACTAGTCTTGTGCACGCATACACGTTGTACATACAATAACTGTGTATTCATACTACACACGCGGTGTGCGCGTATGTATGGGTCGATGGGTTTAACTTATAACCTCTATGCGTTTGAGTTTCATGTTCCGGGCTGATTATATACTGCGAGTGCTCTAGAGTTACAGCTCATACAACACATCGCTATGACCACGTCCAGGTAAACATGCGCCGACGCTCGATGTCTCAAGAATGCAAGAGCGCTGCATGTGTGTTGCTTCATGTAAGACTCAAAGGATGAGAGAAATGTTGAAGTAATGATTTTTTGTTTCAGTGAGTGATGTATCATGAGGATGGTTTGTGGAGCGCAGCATTTTAGAATGTACGTTTATCGGAATTTCGAAGCTGAACCTGTTCTGTAGAATTATTGTAGAGAAATAAAATAAGCGAAAATAGATTATGCATATTCAGTTTAATGTACGGGGAACCAACACATTTTACTCAGTCCAACGGAAAATTTGGACTTGAAAAAAATCTCATAGCTTTTTCGTGCATGAATGAAGCTAGCGTTGTGGTGCTGGTGTGCAGAGGTCATGATGAGGGCTCACTGAGCCCCTCAAGAGGTGCTGGTGTGTAGAGGTCATGACACTGAGCCCCTTATGAGGTGCTGGTATGTAGAGGTCATGACACTGAGCCCCTCATGAGGTGCTGGTGTGTAGAGGTCATGACACTGAGCCCCTCATGAGGTGCTGCTGGGCTTGAACAGCTCGTTTGCTCAACAGTTTTGGTCACGGAGCGCAGAGTCTCTTTAATTACGCGATAACTTCTGCCTGAGGTTGACCTTGCCTGCTCATTCAATACTATACATTTATTCTAGTCTAGAATTCTGTGATAATATTCTTGGCAAATGCCCTTCAACTCGAAGTTATTTTTATACGAGCTTGCTATTTACTTCGTAGTTATTTGCATCCAAGAAATTCGAGTGCAGCTCATAAAGAATGGCAGTTCTTTTACGATTTGCTCCCACATCAAAGAAGCTGGAATGTTACAACTTTCGCTCTGCACTCCCCCAACTTTGACTGAATTTGTTTTTTGTTCAGTTCTAATTGTTAAAAATTATGTATTCCGATTACGGTAGCGTATAAATCTCTGTCCCAACGTGAATGACCCAACGTGGAATCACTGACCTAACGTGAATGACCCAACGTGGAATTACTGACCTAACGTGAATGACCCCACGAGGAATCACTGACCTAACGTGAATGACCCAACGGGGAATCACTGACCCAACGTGAATGACCCAACGTGAAATCACGTACAGTTTTAGGTGCATCTTCAACATGAATTAAGCATGCAGTAAAAGTTAAATAACTTATTAAAGTAAAAAAATCCTAACGATTTTTCTGAGATGTATGGTTTTCTAGGGATTCATAAAGTACCTCTTCTGCTATTTAAGTTACAAATCTATTACTAAGATTATTTCTAACAGCAGTTTTCTTAAACCGCTAATTTCGTTGACAGTCCAATACACCGAACCAGAAGGTCACCACAGAGCAACACTACATAAATGAAGAACAAACTCAAGTGTGAAGTGATAGCAAGAGCAGACTTTAGTGCGTGCAGTTCATAATGAGAAGCAATGGTGAGACCCACCTCTTGTTAATACGTGAAGGTCGTCTCG
>VCRD01004373.1:20353-46444 GCA_006783055.1 Trinorchestia longiramus
ACGGCTCTGTGATATTGCACTTTGATCTCTTTTTTTTAGCCAAACAGCTTATGAATGCAGTGACTCAGCCTTCCTATGCAAATAAAATTAAGGAAATTGAATAAATATCGTCTTAAATGCCTAATTTGATATTTCTTGATATTCTCTAAAGTTTTAATAACGAATAATCTCTAAACAAAGTTCGAACATGGAAGAAATCTCGAAAAAACAGTCTTCAAGGTAGGTTCAAATTTTGAAGTTGTACAACACTGTGCTGAGTAATTACTCGTGCTTGGAAGGACAGCAGGGCGGCCAAGCGACGGTCATTGGTGGACCTCATCCGTAATCAGCGGTCAGGCCGTGACGTGTCCGCTGGCCATCAATCATGGCCCCAGATACGACTTCCGGGCGCAAGTTTCAATAGTTAAAACTGGTGACGCAGACCCGTAGAGTTTTAAGAAATTTGGTTTCTGAAATCCGTAGAGTTTTTAACAGAAAAAATTGTGGTGTAAATCCGTACAGTTTGGCAAGTGAAGACTGCTGCTGTCAATCAGCTGTACTTGACGAAAGCCAAATAGAATTCCTTAGGAAGCTAAGCAGCTTTAGTGCGTTATAAACATGTTGCAGCTTGAAATTACAGCGCTGCACCTTCTTAATTACGTGCTGCCTGTGGCTCGCTACAGCAATAACTCAAGAAGAAATCGCTACTGGATGTACTACACTGAAGCAAAGTACAAATTCTCCAATCTCACATAGCATTGAACGTGGCCGTGATTAGTAACCAGGAAAATGTTCGTAATATGCATAGTTATTACATGGTTATATTACAGTATTATTTCTACTACATATAGATGCGCTATCGCATATCGATCTACCTAAACCGGTTGCTTTAAGAAGACAAGACTATGATGCAGGAAACAATAGTTAGAGATTTTCTTTCACGCAAGTTGGATGCCAGATGAGGAGATAGAGTGGATGATCATGGCTTGATTTACAGCTCCTACTGCAAGTTAGGCTGATCCTAGCATCACGATGCAGCTGGTGCATCTGGCACATGCTACAGCTGACCCAGCTGGAGCATCTGGAATAACGCTGCAGCTAGCCCAAGTTGTGCGTCCAGCATCATGATGCAGCTGATCCAGCAGCTGAATCTGACATAGCGCTGCAGCTGACCAGCAGCTGCATCAGTCATAACGCTGCAGCTGGCTCTGACTGATGTATCTGGTATGACGCTGCAGCTGGCCCCAGCTGTTGGCCAGTTATCCAAGGCGCTGGAGATTTACTTGAGTGGACAACGCGTGAGGAACAGGAGTAACGTGACACATGCCCTAAAATCCTGAGCGTATTTCAAGTTCACATTCCGTGGCAGCTGCCAAGCGCTTTGTTCTACATTACACAAAATAAGGTTTATGAGCTTTGATTTCTCCTATGTAGGTCAGATTGATTTAATTCATTATTTATATAAATGTAGGCTTGCTTCGTTTTGATGATAAATGTATTCACGTTTGATTAAACAACGCGGTAATAGAGCTATTTGTTTTAACCACACGTTAAAAATTTCTTTAAAAAGTAACGTTTGAAGGACTTTCTAATTTTCAATCCCTGATTGCGTAAAAGACTATGAGC
The DNA here is from genome assembly GCA_006783055.1 of Trinorchestia longiramus. Classification (NCBI taxonomy): domain Eukaryota; kingdom Metazoa; phylum Arthropoda; class Malacostraca; order Amphipoda; family Talitridae; genus Trinorchestia; species Trinorchestia longiramus. The sequence continues at coordinate 21,959 of VCRD01004373.1, forward strand.
TCAATCACCTCGTATTAGACTAAGTTTTTTTCCCAAATAAAATATCTAAACAGCCCTCTGATGTCATTTGCTGAAAGCTTTCTTCTTTTAGGAATTTAACCGACCATATTAGCTCTATTTAATTTCTGCCGTGTTCGTTTCACGCCCTCCATCCATTTACATGAAGGTTAAATTACCTTCACATTCATGCTTATTGGTGCTATTTTCGTTCATTGAAATTAACACTGAGCTGGAGGCAAGGCCCTAAATCAAGTGGTATTATACATACGTGTAGAAAATGGGTAGTAAAAATGCGACCTTGTGTTGCATTCGCTGAAGTTACAGCAAGTCCATGGTGCCTTGTTCACGCTAAAACATTGCTGGCTGCACGGAGGTGTACATTTGTTGGCTGCTGAAGCAACACTAGCGAAACACATGAATTTTATTCATTTTCTAGATTAATTAATAATATGAATCGACCAAATTTTTTATATGAGTGAAATATCGAAACGGAAATCAAAGTAAGAAAAGTTTGCTTCCCTTTGTACAATTTTCAATATAGTCTTTAATCTATCTAGAACCGCCGTTCATATCTGCATGTTGCACATGAAGAAATTTACAGCTCGTTTTTTTTCTACCATAAGTGTGGCATTTGAGGGAAACATTTTCCTTCCAAAGCATCTATATTTTTTAGAAAGAAACTAAAAATGCAACGAGGCTATAAGGAAGGCACGCTGTATCTTTCAGTTTCAGCTTTCGGTGTGTGATGCTCTGATTTCAGATGCCATGGTGAGGAAACAATTTATTTTCAGCCTGACTTTATAAATGGGCTGCTTGAGTAATACTTACGGAGGATAAATCACCTCAATCCCTTCTCTTGTGTTCCAGAACATCAGGTTACATCAATCCCTTCTCTTGTGTTCCAGAACATCAGGTTACATTAATGATTGCGCTAATGTTCCTGAACATCAAGTTACATCAATCACTTCTCTTGTGTTCCAGAACATCAAGTTACATCAATTCCTTCGCTTGTATTCTAGATCAAACACTCTAAACCAATTTGTCCTGTTAAATCGTTTGTAATAAATTTCTTTTTTGACTGTACGTACATTTCATGAGTTGAAAGTCTTTTCAGGGCAAGAACAAAATTTCTGTTCCTAGTTTTATGATGAAATTCTCTTCATCTTGATGTTGACTCGTAACTTTTTTCGCAACTCCTACTTATGATCATCAAATCATAAATAAATGCATGACAGCTGGTCACCTCATAGCAATGCTAGTACTTCCATTACTCTGTATTCCATTTCTTAAGTTGTGGTTTCGATTGTTAACTCATTATTATAAATGAAAATATTCATAATCAAACTTCATGCAAATGAGTGAGGGATAAATCTTTGTTTTTATTGAGCAATGAAATGTGAACACATCCACTGAGGGGAAGTGTAGCACAAAGCAGTTAACAGAAGTTCAAACTTTGGCTTCCTGTATGCTGAAATAACTTCATTTGTGATTGTACGTTGTATGATATTGTAAGCGCTAGATTCTACGCTTACTTGTAGTATTAACTAACACATCTGAGTAATTAAAAAATTTGGTTGTGTGGTAATGTTTGTGAAGATTTTTACGTTACATCTGCGCAGTGTTGGAGCATTTAAAAAACGCAAAAAAACACTCTGAATGACATTGCCTTGAAATAGAATAAGGCTATAGGAACGAACCTTCTGGCCCATTCTTGGGCCGGATAATTACTTCGATAATTATTCGGTTGTTTACCCAAGTCCCATGCCGAATTTACCCTGTCACCTTGCTCTCACAATAGAAAAAATTTAAAGGAAACACAATTGTTTAGCACTAATCATAATAACCCCCCTAATATAAAATCTTGAAAAATGTGCTCTATGAAAGTAACTCCCTTGCCGTTGAAAGTTTTTCGAAAGATGTTTCTCCTTAATCTTGAATATCGGTGACTGGTGATGGCAAGTCATTGCTATATATTTTGAGTCACTGTGTTCCTTCACCTTCAAAAACATTGATAAGAAAGTAGTTGTGTAATTTTTGAGGTCTGCATAATGTACTACGTGTTTTTGTTACATAAAAATGAACTAATTGAAATAATGCCTAGTACGTATTTGTTGAAGTTCGTGTCTGTAACAGCCTTTCTACGCATCTCTTATGAAGCACTAGAATCTTTGGATGCAACGTTAAATTATTTGTTGACATGAACAATTAGCAGTTATGATTTCTTGGATTCTTCATTAATTGCTTCAATTAATTCAATGGATCAATTATCTTAAGTAAACCTGTTAAAAAACAGCTGAGCTGCTTGCACCAGCAGCCAGCTGCTGATTGGAATATTGCGTCAATGGATGGCGCTAGTTGGACTAAAAAATGATAGCTTAATAATCCTGCGTGTGCTACTTCATTAAACTCAATCAATAGCGCAGCCATTCGTCAGAACTCCGCCATACGGGGACTCAATCAATGAACTCTGCATGACCTCGCTACATGAAATGCTCCCTCTGACCCAACTGACTACACTCGGCTCAAGTCTCTGATTTGGCGCAAATTGAAGGAATTGTGCTCTTTGTTTGCGATTACCCGTCCCAGTGAATGCTCTATTAGCAAATTGTAAGAAGACAGCTGAATGTCGTTCTGCTTTCTCATGTTTTGCCTCTAAAACGGAAATTAGTAGCCTGGCATGATTGTCTTAATACACGAATGCTTTCATTGTTTCCACAAATTTCACGAAGTTATAACCTGTACTTCACGTGGGGGTAATAGAAATACTCATCCAAAATGTATGCAGCTATTTATTTATTACTAAAAATATACAATAATTTGAAAAAAAAGAACAATTTTGAAAATGGGCCTATTTTGTTTTTGACGCGTTCGTCACTAAAAAGGTTGCTATGTTCAATAAAAGATGAAGTGTTCTGCTACAAAGAATATTTTTTCTCCATGATACAGCAAGAATATTTGTCAGTGCAGATGCTAAACTTATTTCCTTTTGCAATGCGAAATGTATTTGGCTTTGTTTATAAGAGACCTACTGAATCCATGAGAATAAAAACGTTACTACCCAAACTATGAGTGTGTATCTCATCTCGGTCAGACATACCAAAATATTAAAAATAATTTCTTAAGCGTCCATCTCCCACTAAAGTCAAGTCACGTGATGGGCTTGATCAGTCTTTCCGTTTATGGCTATTGCGTAGAGGAAAGGCAGCTGTTGCTTTTGTTTTCCAATAATTTCGTGGTTTTCAATCATCTCATAGTAACTTTGTTGGACTTGAAATGTGGCTCTATATACGAGTACATATATCGGATCTAAAGTTTTCATGAATTTAAGAGATTTATGTACAAAAAAAGGAATCAACTATCATTGCGGTATAACTTACACTTCTGATTGGATATCGTAGTAGTAATTCCTGACTTTGAAACCCTGGATTACCAAACCTACATTTCTGTCATAAATAGTAATGAATTGTGACTAATTCTTACCCCTCGCATGGATGTCTCGTTACTTAGTATCAGGGGGCTGTGGGTGACACAACCCACCAAACAAACCGTAAATTCCTCGTGTTGATTTCAATTATTGGCCTCACTAAGCCCATGCTAACTGTAGGGGGAAGTTGTGATTGCATAGTCACCAATTTGTCGCACTGTTGCACCACAGCGATGCGTGCGAGGAATAAGTGAAGTTTGTACAGCCGACCTTGACCATGAAGCAACAGCGGAGGTGCGTGTTGCAGACACGCTTCTTTTGAGCTAAAGAAGGATGTTGTCTCACTTTACCCACCGCAACACAGCGCTGTTCCTTATCGCTGCTCCTAATGAGCAACTCTTAACGAACAACAGTAAATTAAAGTAGCTGAAACGTTGATAGTGGAATCTAGTTGAAAGTTCTGAAATTTAATTATATGGTTCATGTACAAAGGATGGCATTTTCGTCGAAAAAAATAAAAAGCTAACATTCGTGTTTTTGAAACAAATATTGAATTTTTAAACCTATTGGTGTTTTGCACAAATAAAACTTTTTTTGTGTGGAGCACTTTAGCTGCATCAATTTTTTACCTTAAACACTTGTATTTTTAAGCGCATAGATATCAAAATTTGAGGGAATAGTATTTAATGTAGTTTAAGAAGCCTTGAAGACCACTGAAATAATAATTTTTGCACCTGACTCTGCTGTATTTATGCTGTCCACGTCTTCATTAAAGTTACAAAGGCCCCTGTAGTCTTGAAATATAGCGCACAATCTGGAGAGCGTACGTCTGCATGTGATAATTAAAGCTTATCTCCTAAATGCAGGAATTAGGTAACAAGTGGCTCTGTCGCTCTAAGGAGGAGTAAGAGGTACTGTTTCTGTACCATATTTTGTTGCAGTCCCTCAACACTATGTGGCAAGAGCAATCCTTCAACAGCATTCTTGTGCGCAGGAGACTCTCAGCCTGCCTTGGGAGGATGTAAAGCTTCGAAGTTATGTCATTAATCTTAAAAGTTTATTTCAGGTCAATCACATGTGATCGTTGCATTACACGCAGTGCACATGTAAGAGAGCTCGTATGATTCCGCAACATTTGTCTCGTGAAAAGATTGTTTTGACTAAATGGTGTTTTTCGTCTTGAATTTCCTCATGTAGGTTGATACCAATCAATTCTGCCATGTACCTCATCATAGTTTGACGTCCCTGCGTTGCACTAAGTTTGAGTACTGAAATTCTGATTGCTGAAGGCCGGTGAGGTGGCAAAGCGGCCTTCATTCTAACACCAGCAGTCTCAATAATTATTAACCTCGCCTGGAATGTGTGTTGCATGCGCGAGTTCACGTGCATAGAGGACAGTAGGGCAACAAGGCAATGTACCAGCTGGACAATCAAAGTTCGCTGAGGCTGAGCAAACAACAGATAATTGCAAATTGGCTGTCAGTGTGTCAGTGAGTTACGGGACCTCCAATGTCAGCAAGGTCTATCACTTGCATGTCCTTTGATGGTCAATCTGAACACTAACAGCCTGTGCCCAACACCTTTGGGCTTTACTTCTGTTCTGCACAAGACGAATTAATTTTATTTCAAGAGTTTTAATCCTTATCGAGTCAGGTTTCAGTTATTTCTGTGGTACAACAGAAGAGAGACAGTAATAAGTATGTGACCCAAGAGGGGAAATTAAAGGTAACTCCAGGTATTTAAGTGTCAGTAGCTAGAATTTTATTGTCTGAAATACACACTCATGTTGTTTATTTACTGGTTTAGTTTCTAAACTTTAACTTTGAACTAAAACTGTAAATAATTTTTCTCCGAAAGTCACACACATAAAAATGTGGACGTTGAAGAGTATACATGAAAAACAATTAATCAATAGCCTTTTCCTCTGATTTAAATGAAACAGTCAACAGTCTGATTGATTTTATTGCTTCAAATATCGAACGATGTACTTTGTATTCACTAATTATGCTTGTCAGTTCCAGTTAGTGAGTCAACTGGTGGGCTGATCGTGACAGTTGCCAGTAAGCCTATGAGCGATTATGATCCGACGTCTTTAAAGAGATGGGAAATGCCTAATGATACATGGTCAATCTGCGCATCACAGCTCGCTGCCAAATGGCATGATCAGGCGCGGCCTTGGCCTAAACGATCAAATTCACGCAGCTGAAGACAAATCTGAAGCTAGGTAGAAGCCTAAAGCATTGCTTAAAAATAACTTATAATTCTATAAGTTTTTACAGTTCATTAACTATGGAATTTTCAGTAAAATTAATAGCGATACTTTCTATCAATGCTCGAAGATGTATGTTTGGGTCTGTACACCTTATGATTTATGTAATTTTTTAACTTTAAATTTCAGGCGAATTTGAGCATTGCAATGAATTGCAATGCTTCATGAAATTTTAGTAGTCAGCAGTTGGGATACTGGGTGCAATTTTTCATACGTGCAAATTGACGTAACATTATTTACCTAGCTTGAAATTCGTACGAATAATGCATGGAAACACAAGCATTTTATTTCACAATGATATTTTACCCATACCTGTACTTGCAAAAACAGAGGGTAGTCTTAGACACTGACATTATCCTTTATTATAAGTTACGTGCTGAATGTTTGCAGCACAAACTGTGACACAGAATTTCAGGTAAGTTGATCAGACCGACCTTAGATGGTGGGAGAACGTTAGACTGACAACAGATGGCTGGTACACATCAGGCGTGTTGGAGCAGTAGATGTTCCTTGGTACGAGGTGGGCATGAGCTGTATGCCTTTATCGCTTAATTGACACAGATCTGCTGGGCGCTGTATCGATGTGGCCTGCCCACACGACAGTCTATAGGACACACAGGGCTGAAACTTGGGGCGAGTTCAAGTGACAGTTTGGGCTTGGACTATAGTTTACGAACTAAATGGAAGCATTGAATAATGTATGAATGGATGTATCAGCTGGTGCTGGCACTAGAGCATTCACTAAAACATGAACTAAAATAAACCGTTAGGTAAGAATTAATGTACTAATTAAGAAATAACTAAAGTGTGGTTTAATTTTAAGCTAGCACTACCATTAAAATAACGTTGTAGGCAGAGGCAACAATACATAAAGGATCTGATAAAATATGAGTAATGCTTGAGCTGTGATGCAGTATGCCGTGAATAACTGCAGCAACTACCACACAAAATTACAGCTAGTTTCCAGACGTACTATTTTTTCCCTGAAACATTGCCTTATCGATGTTGTACTTACATGAAGCCTGAGTACAGCATGGACATGGGTAAATGTCTTAAGTTTATCACTGCGGAAAATATTCTGACGTAAATTGTTTCAATTTTGTGACGGTGACAGACTCTACAATTCGACTTCTACCTGCACAAATACATGTACATCGTTCTCAGAGTGTGTCCATCCTTTTGGATTTATAATTTCCAAGAGAACAAGAACAAATTAGAGCTCACTATCACTAATTTTCTCACCTCAAATATTGGGATGCTTTCTTAGACGCAAAAAGTTCATGTGTAAAATGGAAATATTTAAAAGTCATAAATTTTTCTGCCCCAATTGCCTATCAGAAAAAAGCTAAATACCAGAGGACCCACAGCAGCATGGTTAGTAGTTAAATATTCGTATTAAAATCCGTAGACTTTTTCACGACCTGGTAGTTCTGTGAAGTTCATCAACGACAGATGCTGCGTACTGTACACATGGACGTACATAATTAGGAGCAGTTCTAGACTTACGTTGTAGCACTTCTTTATTGTTCTTATCCTCAGACACGGAGGCATTTTTCAGTATTGATTTATATCACTATTCTTCCGTGTTCATTTTCTTGTATTCATTGATGTTTTTTCGTATGAACATTCTTATTTTTTCGAACATTTTCATCCAGTTAATTAAACTTGAATATTATTGTAGAGTTTTAGTAAACAAAGTCATGAGCTTCTAGATCTACAACTGCACATTAAAGTATAGTTTCTGTGGGAGATGAGCATGACTGACTATTAGGTTGGGACTTCCTGGAAGCGCCTCCATTGTGCCGTAGCCCACGCTTGCCAATCCATCACTCTGCAAGACTCAACAAGACCTCCAATATTTCTTCCTTATTTCCTACACTTCAGTTTCCCTCCAAAGCACAAGCTTGTTGCACCTGCAAGCTGAACTTCCACACTTAAAAGCACGGCAGGGGGATGCCGCCGGGAAAATGACAGTGGAAAAATAACGATGGCTGCATGCACGCAAAACGTGTTCACATGAATATTCCTCACGATCAGGTGGGTCTTGAGGGTTCTAAACAGAAGAACGTGATTCTGTGCCGTCAATTTCCGGGTAGGCTTGGCTTCTTAGAAATCCTGTGCCTCTCTGGCCAGAGAAGCACCGACCGTCATGGACGGGATTCAAGTCTCTCTCTGCTGTACGCTTTCAGTAGCTGAGTTTGATGCATGTTTTGTGTTGCTACAGAAAGGGCGATGTATACTACGCTTGTAAAATTATTTGTACTTTAAAAACAATCACTTTCAAATCTTTCAATCACTAGAAAGTTACATGAAGATATTCAGAAAGAGTGAGGAAAAAAAGTAAACAGTGTCTCATTCAGGCGCTCACGGCTGGAATCAATGAGGGGTTTTGTTGAAGCCTGAGGTCCCTACAACGACCTGAGCGTTGCTCTGGCTGTCACAGGACAGTTTTGCTTCATGTGTGCGGTGTGTGTGTGGTGCTGTGAGCACCGTATATGTTGTACGTGTTGTGTACAATGTGTAGTGCTCAGCACCATGCATGTTGTACGTGTTGTACACAGTGTGTAGTGCTCAGCACCGTGCATGATGGACGTGTTGTACACAGTGTGTAGTGTTGAGCACCGTGCATGATGTACGTGTTGTACACAGTGAGTAGTGTTGAGCACCGTGCATGATGTACGTGTTGTACACAATGTGTAGTGTTGAGCACCGTGCATGATGTACGTGTTGTATACAATGTGTAGTGTTGAGCACCGTGCATGTTGTACGTGTTGTACACAGTGTTTAGTGCTGTGCACCGAGTATGTTGCACACAGATGAACACATTGTGCATGTTGTGGCTGATGTGTGGTGCTGGTGCAACATCCACACATTGTGCACAGTGTGTGCTGGTGGATATGCAGTTTGTTCCCACAGGGAAGAGGCAGATATGACCACTGTGTGAGGCAAGCATTAAGGCACCGATGAGGAAATTCTTTGCCTTTTTATTTTGAATAAATACACAATAGAAAGATCTAACAACTGATCACAATCACATACTACTTACACTATGTATAGCACTTTCTGCATTGTTGTTCCGAAATCGCTGTATGTTTCTCACTGACAAGAAGCTCTGATACATATTTTCTTTCCAAAAAGCGCAAAAACAAATTTGACTCAAAATTTTCTATTCTTAAATTCGCCTACACTTAACGGGATTTATTAATTTTTTACATCTTCCTCTGGTGACCAATTGCATGAAGGCGTAATGCACAACTGAGCGTCTCACTAGGTTCAGTTCTAAGTCGATCCCTCATACAAGCTGAACGATTTATCCGTGCGAGCTAACTAACAGAATTTAACAATACTTGATCTTGTAAATCATGACAATCAGATCTCAGTACAACAAATCAGACCTCTTCCTTATCATGCATGTTCTCTTTCTTGTCATGCATATTCTTTTTCTTGTCATGCATGTTTTCTTCCTTGTCACGCATATTCGCTTTCTTACACTGCATGTTCTCCTTCTTGCCATTTGTATTTATTCTTTTTGCTCCTCTTCATTGTTTTTTTCATTATTATTGCTCTGCTGGGAGCTGGCCGATAAACCTTCACCATGCGTGAGTGCTTGTTATTCGTCCAATCTTTTCCCAGAAAATACTTTGCATCATCGAAGTTGTTTGCTACTGGTGAGGTCTCTCCGATTTGTGTTGGCATGATAAGTAGGTATGTTACGGGGGTATGATGCATATGTATGTTAAGTACGTATGATGCATATGTATGTTAAGTACGTATGATGTGTAGATACACATGTTACGTATGTTAAATACATAGACATAATACGCATGTATGAGCCATAGACATGATACGTAGGTATGATACGCAGGCATATTACATGGGCATAATATCCACGTATAATACGCAGGTATGATGCTTAGACTTGATGCATAGGCATGATACGTAGGCATCATGCGCAGGTATGATCGCCCATTTGCTCCTCCTTCATTACGAACTTATGCTAATTCTAAGAATTCTCGAAAGTGGGTCGCTCAGGGAACAGCTAGCCATAAAATACAGTGTTTACGCATTCCCTCACCCTGGTAAAGTGAAGTGTTTTTGTGAAGGTCATGGCCAAACACACAAAGGCCAGAAGGAGTGTCAGCCAAAGGGCCTTTGTTCGCCTCTCGTAACTGCAGGTTGGAATGCCAACCTGAACTGTTGGTTATTTTTTGTTGTCGTCGTAAGGACTGCAAAGGCAAGCTTCCTCACTAGTCCACCTATAAATTCTCAACTCAGTTTTTCTGTTCACTAATCTGAGGTTTTTATATCTAAGATGCGTTACTATAAAACGTAATTTCTATCATTTTGGAAGATTGCGTACACTATAATATGACTATGTTGAGCCTCTACTCATCAATACCCACTTATTTCTGTAATTCCTAGGAAGTCCAAATGGCCATGATAACAAACAACAGGACGTTCTCTAAAAATTATCATAGTTCAAAAAAATGCAGTAAGATTATGTGTTTGAAAACACATAACATGAAATAAAATACAATGCAAAGGCTTCGAAGAATCTTGAAGTGAATGATGATTAGGGCAAATATCTCTCAGTGTCGCACAACATCACAACTGAGCGCTTACAACGCAGAAGTTCAATCAGAAAAAGAAAATAAGACTATATTTCTGAATGTAACTCAGGGAGTTTCTTTCTAGACTGACCTTCTGTCTGTCACGTTCGTGCTGACTGAATTTTCAGCGTTTAATTTTGGAAAAATTTAGGATAAGTTGTTTACTATTTTTTCATCTCTGATGCTGTGAAATAAGCATCAATTAATTAAAGATTAGTTTTTTATCAATTTTTAAACCTGTAGTATGGTGAAATGAATATCACTTCATTAAAAGTACAGTGAAAAACTCAGTTGTCTGTTTTGAGTTGTTCTCACGGCCGACTTGTCGTATCTACCATTAAACACAATAACGTTAGACCCTTTGCTCTAACAATTAAAAGCCAAGTCGAAAATTTAGGAATCAAAAACAATTTAACTTGCAAGAAATAAATCTGTGGTGCATGACAACATCTGACTGTATCTACATGACTGCATCTGTGATACATGACTGCATCTACATGACTGCATCCTGTGAGTTTCCCCCCTAATGTAACGATGCTCCATCGACCAGTGAACCAGCGTGAGGAAGCAACGTCTTTGTACCGCGACGGGCTTTCTTCTTTCAGAAGCTCAAGGTCCTGCAGTTCTGAAGCATAACCTCTGATGCCTGAAGCTGTGCCTGAAGCCATGCCTGAAGCCGTGCCTGAAGCCATGTTTGAAGTTGTCCCTGAAGCTGTGCCTAAAACAGTGCCTGAAATCCTACCTGAACCCGTACCTAAACCTGCAAGCTGAAACCGTTGCTGAAACTGCAGGATGATCCATGAAGCTGAACTGGAGCAAGACTGAAGCACAAGCATTTCGCGTCTGAAAATGACTAGTTTCTAGTTGACGTATTAGTTTTAGAAGTGAAAGCAGCGAGTCTGAATTGTTCGTTGGCACTTCGGTTCACTTTCGTTTAATCGTTACGTGAATGAAGCAGCAAATGAAGTCAAACGTTCATTAAAATCAGACATTTTTTCCTTAAGTATAAAAGTTATTTAGTCCTTCGGTGTCACTTGGCTTCTAATATTCTTACAGTTTCATCTCGATCAAACTGCCGTGTCTGTGCATACAGAGATGATCGTCAGGCACACTCTCCAGCTGCATCCTTTTCAGCTAAACCCGTGTCTTGTCTACACTTAATTCGCATGCATTTTCTGGCGCTTCAGTGAATTACGAGGCAATGAACGGAAATTCATATTCGACGTACATGAGATGACGTCATGCAAATCACATTGAGCTACGTCTGGTGCTCCCTGAGGTGTGACAGACGAACATCTCACTGCTTGCCCAAATGTTGTCATATTGTCATGCAAACGCTGCTCTCTAAATCTCACGATTACTCCTTATACTTAGTGCGGTATGATTTCCCTATTCAATGATCCTCGTCTCATATGCTGTATTAGGTTGTTACAAAATAATGGTCGCTCGAAAGCCAACGCATGCTTCTGAAATCGGCCATTATTTTTGTAACAACCTAATATAACGTAAGTTCTTGAAGTGTTGGACAGACAGTGTCAAGTTGGAGAAAACACGATATTGATCAGTCTACAACGGGCTCTAACATTCGAAGGTTAGAGTCTTTTATTTGTGACGCGTTATGTAGAAACAATATAGTTCAAAACGAAGCGATTTTTTTGTCCACCTAACTTATCTATTTATCTGGTTCTGGAGACACTGCCAGAACACCAACTTTGATCCGTCAGTAATCACCTAATTACTTTAATTACTAGAAAAATAAATACATAAACAACCTCAACAAAATACAGCTGTAAAATTCACTGCAATTATTGCTTAGCTGTAAACTTAATTGAGCTAAAGAGAAGGTCCAGCAGCTGGTGTATGCTGCTAGAAAAGCAGGAAGCTCTGCAGGAACAGCTAGTCTGCAAGAAAAATAATCTGCAAAAAGAAATAATCTACAAGAAGAAATAGTCTGCAAGAAGAAATAATCTACAAGAATAAATCATCTGCAAGAAGAAATAGTCTGCAAGAAGAAATAGTCTGCAAGAAGAAATAATCTGCGAGAAGAAATAGTCTGCAAGAAGAAATAATCTGCGAGAAGAAATAGTCTGCAAGAAGAAATAGTCTGCAAGAAGAAATAGTCTGCAAGAAGAAATAATCTGCGAGAAGAAATAGTCTGCAAGAAGAAATAGCCTGCAAGAAGAAATAATCTGCAAGAAGAAATAGTCTGCAAGAAGAAATACTCTGCGAGAAGAAATAGTCTGCAAGAAGAAATAATCTGCGAGAAGAAATAGTCTGCAAGAAGAAATAGTCTGCAAGAAGAAATAATCTGCAAGAAGAAATAATCTGCGAGAAGAAATAGTCTGCAAGAAGAAATAGTCTGCAAGAAGAAATAATCTGCAAGAAGAAATAGTCTGCAAGAAGAAATAGTCTGCAAGAAGAAATAGTCTGCAGGAAAAACTAGTCTGCGTTGTCATAGCCCTGCAGACCTGAGCTTCAGGTGCAGACTTGCATGTTAGAAGCTAGCGTGCTGGGACGTCTTAAACGCTGTGGTTATGCCTAGTCAAGTCTGTGGAGGCAAGGAAACGGTACACATGCAAGTAGACATTCATACCAACCAACATAATGGTTTAATAGTATCGGGATTCGGCGATTGAAAAAATGCTTAATGTAATTCCGCCACTCTTCGCAATGAGATCAAATGTTTTTGCCTGACTATAGGAGGGCTCCAAATGTCAACATAATTGAGTCATAAGCAAATAAATTTCCGACTCAATCTTTTCCTAATGTTGTATGAAAAGAATATGTTCGTTTTCGTCAAAAAACGTTCAGACACTTTACGAATTAATTTTCCGTTGAATTCAAACTTTTTTAAACGCATTTAGCTACCAACACATGAAATGTTTTTATCAGATTGATTATGTTGTCAATGGTGGTAAACATTTGATGAGCTGCAGCCCACCGCTGCCCTGTAAACAACACTGTAAACAACAATTCACCTTCTTGTCTGCACCTCAACACTCACACCTGTTCATATTTCTCAGAATCTGCCCACAGCAGTAAGTTCCCCTGTCTTCCTTCAGCACAACCAGCAACAATATATTAAATTTATAAAAACGTCTATGTATTAGAATCAATTAGGAAACCTTAAATAATTTCTAAGATTTTAAATATAAGGAGTAAGTTCCATGTATTAATGAAAGTTATTGACTTGCAAATCCTTGGCTGGAATTTGAAATTGTGAATTAGATATAACTATAAATGCAAAACTAAGACATCTATTGCATCGTCTTGCACAGTTTCTTATCGAAAAAGTTGGGACGGTGTTAATTTCTTGACAAATTAGGGCTCCACAATTGGAAAACGAGAATTTTGTCAGAGTGAAGTCGACTGCGCTCATGAATGAAGGTTAATACCAAATTGCATACACAAAACCTTGATGTTACACCTCAGATGCTGAAATTTTTACATGAAATAATATTTATTTCCTTACACTGCATCAGATATTTTAGAAGAGGGTACTAAAAATATGCTTGTACATTGTTTTTTTGGCCAATATAACTTTCGTGCTATTTTATAGTGAACGGTTTAGTTGCTTTATTGCAACACGTAAGCTTTTCTCAGTTAATGTTTTTAGTTATTCACATAGGATACTTATTTAGAGCTTTTTATTGTTTTGTTATTATAGTACCTCACAACTTTGGAGTGCATATATTGAACCGTATTTGAAATCAGAGATACTTAAATGTCAGGAGTAACTTCCGTAGATTTATTTCCGTCAAATCTTCGTATTATGATATTTATTTTTGTTTACAAATTTTGGCATTTCCGTGAATACTAGCAGCAACTTTATTATAAATCTAGGATAGAGCACGGCTCTAATACTCTCCTCATGACGTCGTAATCTTAAGAACAGTTACCAAAATGTTAGCATGATATTAACTCCCTAAGGTTAAGAGGGCAGTACTGACATTGACATTTCCTAATTGACCCTCTCTTTCGGTGACCGCTGTTTTCATCTATAAAAAGACTAGACTTCTGAGGTGTTGTCACTGATACTACACCTCAAAACATAACATTTTTGCAACCATAAAGCATCTAAGTAGAAAACTCGTGAGATAAAAGTCGAGTGAACTTGTATTTCCGGAATTTGCTCAATTCTCACCGTTTTCACTGAAATAAATTTAAGAAATGCATGAGTTGGACCAAAAGGTCAACGGCAGGTGAATAAATTAGCCTGAATGGGGGTGAATAAATTAGCCTGTGGGCTTTCAGAGAGTTCCCTAAGCTCGTCTAGACCTCAACAAAGGACTAGGGTTCTCAGACCTGGTCGCCATTCATAAGATCTTGTACAGGATCTCCAAAGACATCAGGCCTCTGCAACGGTCGATTCAGTGTCCCGCCAGCAGGCACAGTGTAAGCAGTGTGATGCAGCAGCTCCAGGTAATCTTGATCACTGCGCCTGTCTTCTATTACACGCAAAATATTCCCCCTTTAAATGAATTATAATAATTTAGTGCGCTGAGAAAGGGAATAAAATTTACAAAACTAAACCCATCATGATGTTTGGCTTCAGGAGCTTACATCGTTGAATATGTTTATTATGCCAAATTAAAATCCTATGCAATAACCAACGACATTTTTCTATCAGTAGGTCTGCATTCATATTTAAGACTTGTAAGCAGTACGAAATTAGAGACTGTGTCTTCACTCAACCTGGCATGGAAACAGGGGGTTGGAAAGCAACGGATTATCTTTGAGACCAAAGATTTTAATGTAAAATACATTAAATTGGCTTAATTGATGGGATACAATCTTTCCGTCCTGGTCTGTACATAACTCTTCACTGTCACATCTTCACTCAAGAAAAAAAAATCTTGCCGCTTTCAAAGTACGACGTTTTTGTCATGGATTTACGCCTGGTAGAGCTGTTCCCTTCAGATCTAAGCTCTTAATTGCAGGCACATTTTTATGTATAATTTAGACATTACTGGCAGTCATTTCTATTATTCGGACGTGGGGCACCCCAGCAGTCTAGCAAAATTATACGATGTGTGAGTGTATCTCTTCTTGATTACATGGGACTTTCATGGCACAGTGAAGCTTAAAAAACACTGAATCTCATCAAGACTCTTATGTAGATTGCGTCTGGTACTGTTCTTTTACGTGCCCATCACAGTCTAAACTTTCTATGTAACCGAGATGAAGTAATGCTTTCTTTTCTTTACGATACTGTAAAGCCCGCATAGGAAAACAAGAACCTATAGCGTTACAATCGTAGTAGTAGGTAAATATTTTAAGAGTACCACATTTCTGTTTTTAATAAATTATATAATAAAATAGAAAAGCCGTTATTGTTGTGTTCAGGTACACATTTTATGTATGCGGATTGCGTCGCAATAGTTCCGGCGTTAAGGAATGCTTGATGTGATAGACAAATCTCTCGGCCATTGCACGGCTTAAAAATGATTCTTATTGATAGTTCACATATAAATATTCAACTGTCAACAATATTCTAAGCATTAACTTTCAAATTAAATAAATACTTCATGTTTTCATGTTTACCTGATGTCAATATTTTGAGAATAAATGCGCACCTCATGTAGAAATTTGACGTATCAACGTTGAACTTGAAACAATATCCTACTTATTGTAGAAACATTTAAACGATGTAGATACTCTACGTATAAATATGTCCCTAATATCAATATTCTGTGTTTTTTGTTTGTCGATATCTACATTCTAGGGATGAATATTTGGTAGTTAAAATGTACTCTAAATGTTTTGAACCAAAATATCTGGTTTTCAAAACCTGAACAATGATTCGTTCTTTCACACATCCGTTTGCCAAACTCCTATTATAACGTTTCCCTGTGTGCATTCCTTCAGTCCAGTGATGTTTTCACATGCATCACAGTAACATCACAGTAACACCACAGTAACATCACAGCAACATTACAGTAACATCACAGTAACATCACAGTAACGTCACAGTAACATCCCAATAACATCACAGTAACATCACAGTAACGTCACAGTAACATCACAGTAACATCACAGTAACACCACTGTAACATCACAGTAACATCACAGTAACACCACAGTAACATCACAGTAACACCACAGTAACATCACAGTAACATCACAGTAACATCATAGTAACATCACAGTAACATCACAGTAACATCACAACACGGTTTTCTTTTGGCTTCTCTGTACATGCACTTCGAGAAGAAATTTGAGTCAGGCATGAGTCCTGTAAAATAAAGTAAGCATCTTACCCATGACATATGCGTTGATAATAATATGCATCTCGCAGGTCATGGATTTCTTGCAATCTATACGTCTATTTAATCAGGTTTCAGCATCCGAGTCGGATTTTCCCGACGTAACTCGAATAAAATACAATGTCTTCCGTCTTTCAAATATCACGTGTTTTGGCATGGCTTTAGGATCACTAGCGTAATTTTTTTCAAGCCTATGCTCACAAATGGCAGCCTATTTCTATGTATGTGTTCGATACGAAACTAATCATATTTCCCTTCCTTGTCTATATATCTATATGGAAAATACTTTTAACATACTTATCAGTCAAAACAGTCTTCCACCTCTTCTCATACAAACTTTGGTCGGAAATCTCCAGATAACTTATTTTGCTCGTAACTTTTTCCTACCATTTTCAATAAATATTTAATGTCTTGACCGATCTGCAAAGAAATTGGTACATCATTTCAGTGTTTTTTTACCCACACGTTGGAAACATGTTCCACAAGTTCACTGTGGAAAATAAGAATGCAACGTAAAGTTTTTTTCATGGATTGTTGACAATCGATGTCAGTCAAGGCGCTCCTGAGCTGCACGTGAGAGATACAATGCACGCACACGGGCGCTGAACTCCGAATGTTTTGTGTCACATCCCTGTGCAAAAATTATTTCAGTTAAGAATTCTTCTCATTCTGCCGACTGATTGCTCAAAAAAATTTAGACCACCGATTAACGAAAGAAAACGGTTACTTGTATTCTTAAAAAAAAAGAGACATTTTAACCACCCGTAACAATTAATTTTGAAACATTTAGCTCTGTACAAAAGTACATTCAGTTTTTACAAAATTTATCTAATGTTATTGAAAGGTGAAGATACGAAGAGTCTAAATGCTGATTGTTAAAAAATTGTATCGTTGCTGATATTCAAATTAGTGAATTGCTTCCAGTGAACGTAACTTTGTTTATTTTCTCATTAGGAATTCAGTCATTCATTGTAATAACATCCCTTACTTGTGATCTGTTTAATCATAACTAAACGACGTCATTCAAGGTAGTACCGTAAAGCCTAAGGTCATCAAATCTTATGGACGTTCTTTTCTACTTCAATGAAGACTTCATGTATTACACACTATCTTCCATTATTCTGTGTTGCTATGTCCTTCAATGTATATCTTTACTTGAACGAATGATGAGAATGAAGGATACATACGAACGAATGAAATGATGCGTGTGTGTTTTGTGCTTTAATTCACTTCTGAGCTACGACTGTTCTATCACCTGCGCCGCCGCCACGACTGTGGTAGCGGGCAACACGCACGGCATATGCACGTCACACGCACATCAGAGTACTGCCTGTCATATACATAACAGTGATGCATTTTGAAACTTAGGTAGTCGCTTGTGTGAACTGTTCCACGAAAATTATATTCAGGTTGAAACAATGTTCAAGCCACAAAGTTAGGCGTATTGTTTTTGAGATTTGTTTCCATCGTAAGTTAGACATTTCTGTAAAAATCATTGGCTGTTGAGGCAACATACTGAACTACACCGCAATCATGTGTGTATGTGTTTACAGTAAACAGGATTTCCTGCCGGTGAGGCATCGTCTTCTGATCTTGAAGGGGCGGTGAAAATGAAAAAAAACTTTAGAATGTTAAAATTGAACTGTAGGGTAAATTTCCTTCCGATTCAAATTTAAGTCATTATGGAAAAACATAAGGGGAAAGCAGCACATCAGTTAGAATATAGAAGAATGACATCCACTTTAGACTGCAGGGGTATTGGTTTTAGGTAGAGTAGTGTTGCGTGCTAAGGAAAAAGCTAGCTCGATCTGTCTAGTTCAGTACTTAAGCTGATATGCTTTCTGCAGACATGATGTCATGATGTCCTTTGTGCATGGTAAATGGTGTGTGAAATGGTTGGAGAATTTGCAGTTTCTCTTCCTGAATGAACTTTCCCGAAGTCAGCCAAGTTTCTCATCAGACGAAATCATGTCAGTTAACTTTGTACACAACTCACAATGTCATTTTTCATGACCGGGAAATGGTCAGTGAAAAATTTTTTAATTATCAGTGTGGTGTTTATAATTATACACACGTCGGAAGGCAGTGAGCGCTTTACATCAATAAGGTACTGGAGGTGGCATGTGCACACTCACGTACTCTGTAGTGCTGCTAGACGCAGTCCACTCATGCAAACTCATGTCTATTGACACTACCATTGATCACAGAGCTCCTCACGAGGCGATAGTGATGCCACATCGACCCTACTGACCTTCTTCCTTGATCCTCATTTAGCCAGGTCTCGGATATCTTATCTGGTGGAAGTGTTTTCACCATTGCTGTATTTTTGCTGTCGCTGCCTTTTTTGTAATGTTTGGACTTGTCATAATTAAAGGACCAACGTTTTTAACCCAATGCTATCCGATGTGGGGTAATCATGTTATATGTATAGTCCCTTCATATGCGATCATATTGTATGATCATTGCTATTTATAGTCATCTTATTAATTGGGTGTTATATATAATAGCAATCACAATAGTAAACCCTGTTGAAGTGAGTGGGCTCACTAATGTTAACTAGCTTTATAATGTTGATGAAGAAACCATTTTATAGCATTAAAAGGCTCTGACAACTTTGCTCTTCCATTTTAAACTCTAATTGAATAGCGTTTATACAAAATAGGAAATAATAACAAAACTTAGAGAATGTAAATTAGTGATTTAATTATAACAATAGTTGTAAAATATAAATCATCCTAAATGTATATTGTATGATAAATTTAAATTTACAGTTTCGAGAAGAGCTAAGTCTCATTGTTGTCTTTAGCGCTGCGTCACATGAAATCATCGCCTTTGAAACAAGTTATTTCCGCACTACTTCTGTATGGAAAGCTAGCTGTGCAGTGCATCGAGAATAAAAAATACAGTAAAGACATTTATATCATTGACCTACATGCACGTGAAGAAGCAACATTCGATATGGACGAAAAAAATTATTCAAGCTATATCAAAAATTGAAACATTTTATTCACAAAAGAGTACGGGATAGATGATCAGGTAGGTCAAGATTTCTTGAAAAAAAATTCGATTTAGAAGAGTATTTCATCAAAATTACGAATGAAACTTCTGCATTCTTCTTTATACATGATCATCAATCGTACTTAAAAAATAAGTAACGACGTAGTTTTATCAACATAAAATGGCATGACCAGCTCTATGGGGCGTCCACCGTGATACCTACAACCCTTTGGTGTGTAAACTGCGCGACATGAAATATGAATGAATGTCGGCAAAAACCAAGTCTTCTGTCTTTGAGAAAAGCCGAGTTTCTCACATATTTATTTCTTAATTTTATCTGTCTTCTAAAGCATCGGTTACGATAAGATTTTGAATGCATTTGAATATTTACATTTGCAGCATTTAAATCGTTTTTTCTTTACAGAGCGGATCCCTCGTACGGTGATCCGACGTTTTACGACCCAAATTCAGTCGCTCAACCCCAAAGCTACGACCCGACTGCCTACCAAACCTATTCTGATCAACCAGATTACTACGAACAGCAGCCAGATTACTATCAAGACCAGCAAGATTACTACAATCAGGGAGGTGATCCAACTTACGACTACCAGGACGATCCAGCCTATGATCAGGCACAGAACCCATACGGTGACTACGAAGAAGAAGGTTACCCCAGCGACTACCCTTATCCAGAAGGCGAGTACGGGGACAACTACGCAGACAACGAATACAAAGAACCACGGCTTGACTACAAAAATTATGACAGAGCGGCTGACCAGTTCAGAGATGTCTCTATTTACCATCGGCAACCACGAGAGAGAGGAGAGTACGTTATAGAGGACGATGAGGACGACGAAGATCGTTTCACAGGACGCACAAAAAACCAGTACCCTGCGTACGAAGGCGTTATTGCCTCAACCCGCCTGCAGCCCCGGACTGAGATTGTTCTGGACACGTGAGTGAGGGATTGTCTGAATTATTTCCTCAAGTTTAATACTTTTGTTGTATATTTCAGCTGTCCACTTTAAGGCTTTTATCATTTAATCATTAAAAATAATCCCTCACGTTACAGATTTGACCATATTATGCGTTAAGATATTAAAGATCTCAGTATGCAACGACCAAAAATTCATTCATATTTTATTAGTGCAGCTTATGCAGCTTTTTTATTTCCTGCTCTGAAATTATTTCAATCTTTTCACAACCTGACCCTCTTCTTTCGTAATAACGATCTGTTTTGTACAGCCCTGGAGACGATGAGAACAATATCGGGCCTTCTACAACTCACACCGACTACCAACCGTACAAAATAACTCGGAAAGACAGGTCCCGCAACCAAAGTCTCACTCAGGGAGAGATCGTCATAGATGAAGACGTCAACACTCTGAACGTCGACAGCGAGACTCGCAAGGCATACGGCGTACCGCCCAAACAACTAAGGGAGCCTGTAAGACGATCAAGAACTTACGGGGAGCTGGTACTCGACGACACAATCACAAGAACTCCTCAAGAAAGTGAAACTCGCAGTGCATTTTCAACACCACCCATCGCACTCAGAGAACCCGTAAGGCAGTCGAAACTCGGGGGTGAGCTGGTGGTCATCGACGACAACCGTGGAACATCGCCTAAGGCTACTGAGAGTCAGACCGCTTACCCGGCCTACGACGGTGTCTCACGGCCCCAGGTGAGATGAACTTCAATTTTTCTTACAGAAATACGCTCCTTCAGCTCATAACACTAATGCAGCGCTCATCTCAAAAGAGACGTAGGATACTGCTGGACGACTAAGGTTGTGAATTTCTGTGATACATGACTTACGATCAGATCGTTATTTCTTGTAATCTAACATGATTTTCGGAATGTTCCTAACGTTTAAAAGCTCAAAGATTAACGAAAAACATATACCAGGTAAACCAGTGATCTACCAAGTTGCTAATTTTAAAGTTATATTTACTGGAACCCTACCATTCGCACATGTACTAC
The DNA here is from genome assembly GCA_006783055.1 of Trinorchestia longiramus. Taxonomy (NCBI): domain Eukaryota; kingdom Metazoa; phylum Arthropoda; class Malacostraca; order Amphipoda; family Talitridae; genus Trinorchestia; species Trinorchestia longiramus. Next base: position 43,508 of record VCRD01004373.1, read on the forward strand.
TCTTTTGGAAGTTTAAATTAAAAATTATTAATAAATATTATATAAAAATTATTATACATAATCATTATATGATCATTATTAAATATATGATATTTCAAGTAACTTACCGCGCAGTATTCTTAGTTGACACCAAATCAGTGAAAGTGTTTCCGTTTGGAGACGTTTTCTATAAGATGAGAGCCTAAACAATGTATAAAAATATAAAGTCATTTTCTCATACCCGGACTGATGTTTACCATACATTTACTACTCTAATTTCGTACTGTTTCTCATGAAATTTAAATGAAAAATACTTCGCAACCTTGTGAAAACTTGAGACCCAAAAATTCTAACCGTACGACAAGTGAAGCTTCTGTGACATTAATGTCTTAGGAGCGAATAAAACTCACCTAATATATTAAAATCAATTTATTTCATTTTTGCATTTTGTGCATCTGTACTTGCCAGGCATCTGTTTTTCTAGACCCATTTTTGCCTGCATATATTTTCAATTGTGGTATAATCATGAAGGCTATGTACCAATGTTCGTAAATATTTTGTAATAATAAAAAGATGTACAACCTAAAACTATTGATCTACAGCAACTCTATTTCGTCTCTATCGGTATTTCACTCCTGAGAATTTGTGACATGTTTAAATTTCCTTTTTCATAGCCTTTTTCCAATATACAACTTTCGATTTCATTGAACACAATGAAGTTCTTAGTCAACTACAGTAATAATTTATATTTCATAGACTATCAACGCATCAAAATGAGCGACAGACAATCAGATTAGAAATCACAATTTAAAAGTTTTATCATTCCTCCCGTATTTAATTACAAGTTTTTTTGCCTTACTGTTGGGAACTCAACTATCGCACTATGTTGTATTCAACTTCTTTCGAATAAAACGTCTAATGCAATTTTGCCCACTTTCTTTAGTGAAAATTTAACGTTTTTTTCACCATCAACAAATATATTTCTAGTACTTATAAACTTTTTAGTCACAAAGAATTTGAAAGTTCAATGGTAATGTGTATGTTATGTATTAACTGAATTGTTAAAAAACATATTTTTTATTCCTTTATACGCCACCCTTCTGATTTTATGTTTAATCTGAAGCAATCTGAATTTTTTAAAAACGGAGTGTAATTTTATTCCTAAGCCCGTCAAGTTTCAAGTATAATAACAAAGTACAAAGCTCTGATGAATACAGCACTTGACACGTCAAAAATTAGAAACTCAAATAAAGATACTAAAATCTTTCCATAGTTTCTAGCATAACTAATTTTCAGTCATTTACGACTGTTGTAGCTCGAAAAATATTAAGACAAAATAATAGTAATATAAATTTAAGCAATAGAGTAGAAGAAGCTTCCTTGTTCCCTAGCTACCATCTTGAAAAATTTTGTACTCCTGTTAATCAACTTAATCACTTACCTAACTTACCAATCTACACACATAAATCTTGCCTAAAACCGGGTAGGCACGAATCTACACTCCAGTTGGTATGTATCTCTCTACTAACTTAATAGAAGTAAGTATGCTGCTGTGGAAGCACGATTTAATTGATAAAAAACTGATTGTGATATCATTTGCCCCTCGTTTCTCGAACAACTGATTTTTTATCCATGTTAATAATTTTTTAATTAATTTCTTTTCAATTTCAGAAAGTCAGATACGCTGTATCTGAAAGCCAACAACCTCCTCTTGAGGCCGACACAGAGACCAAATCTCAGTACATCGAACGCACCGGAGAACGTCCACAGCGACATCAAGCTGCGTACATTTACTCAAGCGAACAGCTACCTTTCGATGAAAGCGAAACAAAGTCCGTGTACAAAGAAGTATCGGGAGGACGGCAACAGCCCATTAGGGCAAAAACTAGTCTTCGCCATACGGGCGTCTCCGGACAGCAAACAGAGACACACTCCAGCTACCAGAGAAAGACAGGTGAACGGGTTCAACCAACTAGGTTAGGCACAAGCCTAAAACATCAGGGAGTTGCTGGTGATGACACCGAAACTCGGCAGCAGTATCAGTATCGACCAACGCGTGCTCAGAAACCAATAAAAAACCAAGGTGCTAATCTCACCCAACCTGGACAACTGGTGAGCCAATCTGAGACAAAAGATGAGTACACTGGAAAAGAAGTCCCTCGCTCGATTTTGAAGAAAGCATCGGACAACATCAGGCCAGAAGGAAATTTTTCGAAAGAAACAGAGTATGATTCAAGGTATCAAAACCAACCGAACTCAAAACAAAAGCCTGTAAAACAGTCAGATAACTTAAGACCAAGCGGAGATTTAGAAAAAAACACAACCTACATTTCAAACTACACCCTCAAACGAGGAGAAAGGTCAAAAGCCTCAAAAAAACTTGATTCTCTTGCAGCCGAAGGAAATCTGGAAAAAGATACTGAGTACGATCAAAGGTATCAAGGTGCAAAAGGAGTCCGACCAAACAAAGTAAAAACAAACGACAACTTGAAAATTCAAGGGGACCTAGGCAAGGATACTGAGTACGATCAAAAGTATCAAGGTGCAAAAGGAGCCCGACCTGTTGGAGTCAAAGCTGAAGACAACTTGAAAATTCAAGGTGATCTGGGCAAGGATACTGAGTACGATCAAAGGTATCAAGGTGCAAAAGGAGCCCGTCCAATCGTAGTCAAAGCTGAAGACAATTTAAAGATCCAAGGCGATCTAGGCAGGGATACCGAGTACGATCAAAGGTATCAAGGTGCAAAAGGAGTCCGACCAAACAAAGTAAAAACAAACGACAACTTGAAAATTCGAGGTGACCTAGGCAAAGATACTGAGTACGATCAAAGGTATCAGGGTGCAAAAGGAGCCCGTCCAATCGTAGTCAAAGTTGAAGACAATTTAAAGATCCAAGGTGATCTAGGCAAGGATACTGAGTACGATCAAAGGTATCAAGGTGCAAAAGGAGCCCGACCA